>MU223856.1:0-11811 GCA_018584345.1 Thuja plicata
AAAAGAATAACAAGATCACTTTCTTAAAAGCATATTGAAGTAAATTGCATTGTCTTCCTACTTTGTTAGGTTTTTGAATCATAAATGATATTAGTTTTTTATTACTATTATTACTAGTACATGTACAACAATTTAATTGGTAATATATTCAAGATAAATTGTGTTCGAGATAAAGATTCAAACATACTTGAGAAAATGGCCCATGTATTTAAGTCTATTATTTTTTTAAAAATAATTCACCATCTAAATGTATAATCATAACCAAACCCCCTTATTTGAAAAATTAGTGTAAGTTCTTAGAGTAAGATAATAAGATTCTTTATGATTCAATAAAGGTAAAGGTGACACTCTAAAAAAACTCAAATACAAATAAACAACTTCTTACTGAATCTTGAGAGAAGAGAAACTGTAAATGGATAATAATCCAACAATTTTAACATCACTAACAATGTTATGGATGCTCTTACACATATTATGTAACAACAAATATCTCTTTAAATGGTTCATATTACAAATTATATGCAGCATAGAGTGCCACCTCAAGTGGGACACCCTTTTCTATGCAGATAAATTAATACTAAAAAATGATTAATAAATAAAAAATATTGAAAATTGCAAGGTGTATATAAGAGGAAAATGAAACAAAATTTAAGTACATGACATTGGTAGAAATGGCTATAGCTTCATTGAACCATTTAAAATTCATTGTGCTCACAAGATTTTTCAAAACATCTGCAATGTTCAATAAAGCATATATCTTGTCAAAATTTATCCTTCCATCCTACAACATGTCACATGAAAAAAATGGTAATACACATCGATGTGATTTCTCTACACCTAAAATATAGGGTTCTCTACCAAGTTGATAGTAACTTGATTAATATAGTTGAGGTATACTATATCCTAAGTAAACCCGATATTCAGATTACAACCTCTAAAGTCATCTTATCTATTTACAAGAATGAGTAGCTACCATACACTCTATTTTGTAGCTAAGAGAGTAACCATAGTGTAGTGTCTCTCTCGTTTTCTTTCTGCATGATATCCTGACGGGTGTGGCTTCAATAGTATGTTGTGTTAGTGCCTTCGTGTTGATGGATGAGATCCCTTGTGATGCCTTGTTTGCCTCAAGATTTTGTCTAGTTTCTCTATGTGATTGGTTGAGTTTACAATTTTCTTGGTTGGATATATGCTTGCACTGTGTAAACTGATTTATGTCATTGTATCGACAAGTTGTTTATGCCCTTGTGCTCTGTTGTGAGAGCCATTGTACTATAACTTGTTGCATACTTGATTTGGGATGTTAGGCTTCTCGATACTATTTGTTGGAATCTGTGGACTCATTGTGTTCTTGATGTTTTGATCTGAGATTGATTCATTTATGAGTTTTGGTGAATGTTCTCATGCTATGATTCCATGCTGGCATAGTGAGATGCACCTAGTTCAGTTTATTCTTGTGTTCATTCTAAGATTACTAATGTGGTTATGATGGTATCTGGCTTATTTGTCTTATTAGACATTGTTGATTATGTGACTTATGATGTGATTGAGGGCTCACTGATGTATGTGTCAATGGATTCTATTTTTTTATCATGTTTAGATGTTAGATTATACTATTTCGTTACCATTTCGATCATATATGCTTGATGATGTTGTCTTGATGTGGCATGATGTTGTATGATAATTATCATTGATTTCTTACTATAATGTGCATTTTATGCAATTGGATAATTGATTTGAGACTTTCATTGATATGTATGCTCATACAATCATAAATGGTTATTTTAATGCTTTAAAGTTAAATGAAATTTTTAATTTAAATGAAATGTTTAATTTAAGTGAAATGTACATTTAGGATTAGAATATGGAATGAACAGCGCCATGACATTTTAATACATACGAATGATTGTGTCGCTAGAGCGTCAGTGTTTCATCATGCATGTTTTAATATCTATGTTATTCTTTGGTTCTTTATACTATGAGTGGTTGTGCCTGATGTTTGCATGTTTTAGTGAATAGGTACCAGACACTAATCTTCCTAAGCTACAATTTTGATCATGTCTTACCCTCCGTGATAGCACGAGAGATAGTTTCACGGTTATTAATTATTGAGCCAATATCATCCTTGTATGGACGATGTATCCTTAATTTAAATTATACTTCCAATAAATATGGGTAAATCTGAACTTCATACGCATATTGTGATAGACCAATAATTGTGTTTTTGCATTTAGAGTTCCTGTAGTTGTCCTGGTTGAGTTATACAATTAAATGTTGATTTTTAATGTTTCAGATTATTTTTATTTATCAACTAATTAGCCATAGTTGAATTTCATTTAATTGGAATTGATTTAATTTATTTTGGGAAATCTATAGTTTGTTTAATTTATTTAAGTGATTTAATTTTAAAGTCTTTTCAGGATTTTGGGGAAAAGTGACTTTTATTTCAATAAAAAGAGTTCATTTTCCCTCACTTTGTGTTTGGAGAAACTGGGATTTCACTCCAATTTTCATTGGAGAAAATCGGTCATTTTCTCTCAGATTCTCGTGGGTAGCAGCATGTTGGAATCCTTCTGCAATTGTTCTTGCTTCATTGGAGCCATTTTCTATTTCATAAATAATTTATTTTATTCTACCCATTTTTGTGTTTACAACTTGGTCTGAGGTAGGACTTCTTGTATTTAATTTTTTCTCATCTATTTCAGTTGATTTTCATTTCTAAATGCATTGTGGGATAGTTATTAGTGTTTTCCCCACATTTCCTTATAAGTTTATTGCCCAATTGGGCTTGTGTGAGTTATGAGGTTCTTGATTAAAAAAATTCCACCATGAGGCTGTCTGTTTTCTCCCATGAAGTCATATTTCATATTTTATTAGATTTTTGGGTTAGTAGGGCCTTAAGGGAAATGGGTTTTCATTTTGTTACAAGATTTGGAGTTTTATTTTTGGGCATTTCTGTGTGTGCCTCATTATGCACGATCTCCCATTTGGGATTATTTTCATGTTGGCATCTTTTGTTAATCATCCTTTGAAGTATCCCAGGATTGTATTTATATTATGCAGTTGGAATGTGTAAAGGATAAAATGATGTTTAGTTTTTGGTGTGTTCATTTAACATTAAATCCCTTACATTTAAATATGTTGTGGGGGTAAATAAGATACTCTCCTTCTATCCTTAGATATGTAAAAGAAAGATCCAAGTTGATTAACCCAAAAGGAAGGATCAATGCATAAATGAATCAATCATTTGGAAATAAGAATAAGGAAGGAAGATCTTAAGTACCTGTGTTTATTTGATTAATTTGAAATGTATTTTATATTTAGATAGATTGAAAACCTTAATTGAATTGAATAGGAGAAATGCACTAACCTTGAAATATTGCAGATCAAAGAATACTATTTTCTTAGGCCTATGTTGAGTTTCTAGAAAATCCAAGACTAGATCTGGAATAGAAACGCAGAGACGGACAAAACCCATAAATCTTTTTCTGTTATGAGATAGTTCCGATTTGTACCCTCAAGTCAATGTCACCATTTTCCAGAATTTTTGATTGCGCCCTAGCTCACAATTGACCTAAAAAGTCTCAGATTGAAATTCTATTTTCGGATCCCAGAAGTTTTTTGAAAAGGGTATCTGAATCTCTGTCCCGATCTACTATTCCAAACCTGTACCTGCAAGAAAAAGGGGTTTGTTTGTTGAGGGAGGGGTTTTCCTTGGTCAAACCACGGTTTTGGAATTAACCTCAAATATATAATTTAAATTGTAGAAATAAATAAAGTAAATGAAACAATTCACCTTGCTCATGTAAAATTCCTTGTGGAGGATTTGAATCCTTGAATCCACAAGTATGGATACACCAAATGGATGTAGAATGTAGAATGGAGAATGTTGTATGTCTTCAATCAATTTCTTGTAGATATTCAACACCAATCTTGAATGGGTTCTTGAATTGGAAGAGACTTGGAGGAATGTGGATGGAGAAATCTTCAACAAGAGGGCTCCATGGAGCTTGAATCCTTCAATGGTCACCTATGGATCTCCTTGATGAAAATGGATGCTTGAGAAGTGCTTGAGAATGAATGAATGCTTCAATGGCTACTTGGCTTGCTTCAAATATTGCTTCTTCACCTTTGAAAATTCACTCTTCAAGTCGTGGAAGTCTTAGGACTCTTGATTATGCTTTTGCTTCTTGATGCTTAGAGAGTCTTAGAGAAAATGAGAGAGAAAAGCTTCCTTTTATATGAAATTAGAGCACAATCTTCTAGAGAGGCCGACATAGGAGAATTAAATTCTAATTGGACCCATGCCCCTAGAAGAGGACCTATGTTAAATATAATTTAGGATTTGTTGTTCCAAAGTTTGAAACAGCCGACCTCGAAGCGGAAATTAACTTTTTCGAAAGACCGACATCCCGAAACCCTGAGATTCTGGAATTTGGGCCCCAGACCTTAAAAAGGTCAATTGTGACCTAGGTCAAGGTCGAGGTCGACCTTGAACCAAAAAGGTCAACCTTGACCTTAAGGCCAAAGTCCCAGTTTATCAGTCTGTGTTGCCAGAAATAGGCTGGAAAGAGTGGAAATGGGGTAGAACAGGGGGATAAAGCCAGATCAAAGTCAGGAACCCATTCAAGGTGTTTTGCATGACCCAAAATCACTTACCTGGAAGGCCAAACTAGTCTACCATGGAAGTGCTTCCATTTTCTTACTATACAAAATGAATAGAGGTCATTCCAGTTACTTCATACCATGATCTGAACCTTGGGTTTTAGATTGGTTTTCTGGTTAGTTTGCCTAGCCGATAATTGTTGAAAATGGTTTCCCTTTGTGTTTATTTTTCCATTTTGAGCTTCTTTCTTCATTTTTGGATGTCATACACATCTTTGATCATTTAGGGATGTTAGTATCATATGTGTATGTTAATGTCATACAACCTTGGGATCTAGCTCCTGGTGATGAGGCTAATAGAGTGTGCTTGTGCACTATCCTCTTGCCTTAGTTTATTTAATTTTATTGCATGGTTGAGTTTCAATAATTTTTTTGTAGATGCATGAGTTTGATACCACATCATTGAGCGTAGTTGAAATATTCTTACTTGAAGGGATCTTGAGAGACCCATACTCTTAGTCCATGACCTATTGAGTGCTTCTCATGCTCGATGGAAGCTTAATCTTTGAGCCTTTTGGCCTTGTGTTTATATATGTTGTTTTTCCTTTTTGTATTGGAACCTTCCATGATCAATTTTATCTTGCATGTGATGTGGATATAGGGTTTTTATATTGCATCTAAGCATGTACATGAGCTATGCTCCTATGCCAAGGTCTGAATGACCCATGCTCTTGGTTGGAGACTAATAGAGTTATCATGTTCATTATGGTTTTATGTGCTTGATTTTTTCATTTCTTATGCCTTTTGCATTGTTTTTCATTGTGCCTCGTTGTAGAAGGAGATGAGCCTAGTATTTGGGTAGTGGTGTGGAGTGGCTCCTTACATGGATCTCATCTCGTAAGTGGCTAGCACAGGCTACATGAAGGAGTCCTTAAGAAAGTGATAATATAATAAAGTAAACTGGGTGAAGTACATTAATAAGATTAATTTGACTACATGTTTGGTTGTGGGCGTTGACTGGAGGTAAGTTTGTATCTATTCACTCAAGGGTGTAGATGTAGATACACACTGATGTTTGTCTATCTGTAGATATTTACCTAAGACTTGATGCTACATGGACTACCATGAGCCATGTAATGAGACTCCGCCTTGAGTACTTGTCCCATAGCCTTTTTTTTAGTTCTGAGTAGTGGCCTTTTTTACTTGTTCCATACTATTTTTTTCATCTATGTATTTTAATTATGGACTTTTGTCCACATATTTATTGTTCTCCATGAGCTATTGATTATGTACATTGGTACACATTTGATTTGTGTGTGTGTGTTATTCATTCTTGCATGTGTGAGTGTATCTTATGATTGTGGTTAGGTAACTATCTCCATGAGCATGGTGGGGTGGGCCTAAGGGATCCACATGGTAGGGTGGCATTGCACATCACTATTGGGGACTTGTGTACAAGTGGAGGATGTCTTTCAGTGATGGAGTTTTAATGTCCCCCTTTGGGCACCATGTAAGGTTTGAACTATTTTCTTAGTTCTATAATCCAGAATTGTCAGCAACTTCTCTTTATCAATAGCTTGCATGGAGATCTTTAATATGTTGTAGATCTTTGTATTGAATATGAAAGATGTATATGGTATTAGTATCCTTGGTCTAATTAATTTGACAATGTAAGAAATAGTTAATGCAAATGGCTTGATACTATTGAAGACTGGTCTGCAACAGTTGTGTTGTTAAACTATAATATGGATATGATTTTAATATTTGATCCAATGGGCCTAGCTGTTTATAGTATAATCACTTGAAATTATTTTCCTTTGGTCAATCAGTATTGACAAAATAACCTTATATCTGAAATATTTAAGGCAATGAATGTAAGATAATTATATCAATATAGAATTGTAGAAGGACCCTATATGTTTTATTGGTTTGAATACAAATTCTTATGTTGATCTCCCAGCTAAATCCACTATCTATAACTTTAATACGATTCACATGCTCTGAAGTGATTCCTCTATTTTCCTTATTCGTTAGATTGAATTAAAGATAAGAGTTCTTTGATTTCTACAGATTGATGATGCGCTATCTATATTTTAGATTATTGTAAATTATAGATTTCTGTTATGTTTTCTTCTTCCTAATTTTTTCAATGGTTGATGTGAAAATCCTTCTTATATCTCCTTAATTGAAGAGGCGGAAACCCTTGAGTTTTTATTAGTCACCTCCTTTCACAACTGATTTCTTCCTAATATTGTTGATTAGTTTGTAATCATGTCCTTCATCATTGCTTGATGTTCTAGCATTGATTTCCTTTAATGTTAAGAATATATTAATGTATGTGATGAAAACCTACCTATTGGGAGCAAGATCAAACATTCAAACATTAGAGATATAAATCATTTAATCTATATTAACATACTGAAATCATACTCAAAACAAAAGCTTTCCTTCACAACCTCTGATGATCCAAAAAAGGGTACCCAAGCCTTGTTGATTTTCTCTTAGAGAGTGTTATGGGTGTGTTTTCCCAACACAATGTGTTAATTCCACTTGATTTCTTTCTTGTAATGGATTGAAATCTACAATCCAAACTAATGGATGTGATAAAGAACTCAAGAACAAGTATGAGAAACTTGTCTCAACTCTTCACCAAATGATGAAGATGAAGAATGCAAAACTAAACTAAAACAATATGAAAGATCAAACTAAGATTCATTCACCATTAACCTAGCATATGATTTATAGATTCAACAATGAACTAAGAAGCATGAAAATAAACTATGAAATCCTAGAGAAATACGAACATGATAACAATGCATACAAAATAATGGGTGATTTACTCTTGGCAAGGATCCTATTCATAGGATTTTGGAGGGCTTGGGTGAGGTGAAGTACATGTGGCATCCAAATAGGTTCCACATGAGGGACACATAATCTATGCAAGAGGCCAAGTTTGCTCAAACGTGTATGAAAAACTTTAGATGTGATGGGTCAATGTGTACATGAAGTACACATGTAAGAGATCTTGTCATAGATGAGTAAGAGGTGTCAATTTTTTTCCAATAAAGACTTTTGGAAAGTATAAGAAAGTGTCATCAAGGTTGTAAGAAACCTTGTTGGCACCAAATTAGTATTATTTGAAAAGTCAAATTGTGGAGATTTTCTCACACGTGTGAGAAAATAATTAGGACTAATGGGTGTAGGAATCCAAAAAAATAGCCTAATTATCCTTAGTTAATTAGTTACTAGGATTATTTGTTGAGAGTGATGTGAGGTAGGGTAGGAAATAGGTTTATATTTAAATTAATCAAAATTAGATTTCTATATTAATTATGGTTTATAAAAATTTTAGCACGCGAAGGAATAAATAAATTATAAATTTATTTAAAGGTAATTTAATGTGGGGAGGTATTAAATAAAATTTAATACATTTTAGAGGACAAGTATTGAATTAAATTTAAATACTTTAGAACTTAATTTAATTAAATAAGTGGAAGAATATAACAAATATAATTAATTATAATGTTACGAGGGACAATTTTAGGCATTTAAATTTTGCCCCTCTTTGATACGGCATCAAGAATGGCATCACATGAAAGAAAAGAAAACAAGATGCCCCATAGAGGACAAAAAGTCCTTAAGCGATGATGGCGAAGGAGTGTGCCCCCTCGAGAAAATAATAGAAAAAAATATTTTTTTATAAAATTTTCTCGATAGAAGGCAGAAAGGAGGGAGAACGGAAAATAGCATGACTTATGAGGGGATTGGAAAAAAATAGAGGGAAAAATGAGGTCAAGGGCGAAAAAAAGCTCCCAATGGGCCTATAAATAGGCTACAGGGGCCCTAGAAGAGGTCATTTCCATTCACGGAGAAAAAAAAATCAGAGCAGAGTGAGAGCAATAGAAGATCCACAAGACCACATGTAGCTTGGGGAGTGCATTCAGACACATCAACGAGCCGTAGACGCAGGACCACTGATGAGTATGAATTCCTTGCCTAGTCCTTTTTAATATTGCATTTATGACTACTTTTATGGTAGCTAGGGGGGAAACAATTTTCGGGCAGAGACAACGATTGGTGGATCATCATTTGTGAGGATGGGAAATGGGGTACACAGACAATTATTTAGAATAGTCATCTATATGGACGGCGGTCAACCGGTTTGACCGCTGGCAGGCATCGGAGGGGCTGATCGTCGATCGGTGTCTCCATTAATCGGTGTCTATGGGGGTCAATGGATGTCTCCACCAATTGACCTAAAAAATTTAGGGAAGATAGGGGAGGAAATTAAAGAAGAGACCTAGAGGGGACAAGATGCCCCAGAAAGAGACAGAATGAATGATATGCATGATTTTGTGGATGTAGGAGGATATGCCGATGTTTTGGTCACGTGAGAGCTAGGCGGAGACTATGGAGCTGGCAGATCGACTGAGGCTAGTAGAGTGGGGATAGGTCACACTAGGTGGCTTGGAGAATCTTAACTTGTGGCCATAGTTGAGAGCACATAATGCGCTCATGACCTCTCTCATTGAGAGGTAGCACAATCCTACCTCTAGCTTTCACTTCCCAACAGGGGAAGCTACTATTACCCTATATGATGTGTGGCATATATACTACATTCCTATCTGAGGATTGGTATCAGAGTATGTATAGGAGGGTCCAAACCATACCTTGATGTGGAATTTTGGCCAGGCAACCATATGACCAGATTCCAACTTTGAGATAGTGGTTAACTTGGAGAGTCGGGATGATAGCGTGACTATGGTTGCAACTGGTAGCACTCTACCTAGCAGGATTAGTCAGAGGGTGGATGATGCCAGACCATGCAGGGCATGTGCTTCTAGTGGGGTGGGCATGAGTATTGAGTTCCATGCTAGAGGATGAGGGAGAGTAGTACTACTGGAGGTACACTATCCTCAGATAGCTATATTATGATCTACACATGTGCGCCTATTAGAGAGGGAGGACTATCGGATCAGGCATGACTCAATTGTTAGTATGGGCATGGGAGCATATCATAGTGGTATACCCCATTAGGAGACATGAGACCCGAGCACCCTATGAGTTGTATGCATGTAGATATTGGCCACCGATTAGGTACGAGTCAAGAGACTCAGTTAGATATTGGTCGAGGACCTTGGACAAGATGTTGAGGTTTGAATGGACACTATATGTAGCATTCGAGGCATGGGGCCATCATATCCCACAGTAGAAGGACTATGCAAAGAATGGGTGGTTGGACACCTATTTTCTTAGGTTTGTACAAACAGACTATTGGTTGATCGGGTGGATAGCCTACATGATAGCATGCTATATGCCATCACATATGCGGAGATCATTTGAAAAGATACAAGATGCAGTACTAGATGGGTTCCCACATCCATTGGTTACATGAGAGGTGGGGAGCCTATGTGTGATAGTGGTGGATTTGAGTGAGGCACGAGCCTCATGGTTAGGGATGGTGGTGTTTCCATGGAAGTAGGGATAAGATGCAGTGGGATATGTAGGGGTTATGTAAGAGTGTGCCCAGTGGTGTGCCAAATATATATAAACTAATGAGATTGATGGTCCCCGAGATCATATGGGAAGAGGAGAAGCTGGTAGGTGCAGAGGATAGGTATAGTGTAGTTGGGGGTGATAAGGGAGATGATGGAGGGGACGGAGGAGGAGGAGACAAAGGAGGAGGAGGTAGGATATCCTAGCTTAGGGTTGTAGAACCAAGATGATAAAGGCCGATACAGGTGCCATGAGATAGGGTGCCTCCTTAGATATAGGGACATGGGCCATAGGGGCCGCCAGCATAGGTTCAAGTACAGGTACCATTATAAGGAAAAGGGCCACATGGGCCACCAATAGGGTATGTGGCACAGGATGTGCATGACACCATCATTGCAGAGCGAGACAACCTATAGACAGAGATGAGATAGGTACAGGGGTTACTAGACATTGCTCAGATATCTGACGATAGTGTGTTAGTAATAAGGTGTCTCAACTTGTATATTTCCTTACATTTGATATTTTCCCAATGTCAGAACTTTGGACAATGTGTAAGGTAATCATGACTGAAACGGTTATGACAGATTCCTATGACGGTCATTAATATTTGTAAGAGCTAATTGTGGAAGATTCGATGATGGGTGAAGACATGAAAGACATGTGGCAACTGATCATGTTGAGTACTATACACTCTTCTGCAACCCTTCTATACACTCTTCGAGTTCCTATTTTCTCAGAGAATGGTAAAACCCTAATACGGCTGTCTTTGGAAGTTGCCCTAAAAAGGGAAGCACATGATATTGTAACACCCCAAAATTGGCATCTTGCAACCCTAACCAATTTTGTCGCATTTTTCATTCTTCTGAATCATCAAAGTCCTATTGTACTAGGCAATTCTGAGTTTTGACTGACTCTACTCGACCTAAGTGTCAAATGTAGAAAATCCTAAATCTGCATTAACCATACATTATATTTAATTCCTAAATATCTATTGGCTAAACAAACCCTATGATTGAATTAATTTAATTATAAAGTCCTAGGACTTTAATTAAATTAAATTCACCCCTTTTAGCTAAAAACACATAAAAAGGAATTAAATTATATTTAATTATTAAATAAATATCCTCATTTCAATAATTGAATTTAAATATTCAGATAACTGAGAAAAACTTATTTATGAGGTCATATTTATTTAATTAATTGGATATTCTCTCAAAAATCTTTCTTTTGTTCACAAATGGAAACTTTGAATTAATTGTGCTTTAAAGAGAAAGAAAACAGTTAAATCAAATAAAACAGAATTAAATCAAAGAAAGAAAACAGTTAAAGCAAAGGGAAAACAATTTATTGTTTTCTTTTAAATAAAGCTTTCTAATTTAAACTGACTTTTCTATCTATTTTATTTCAAAGAGGAAAGTTTCTATTCTGATCACCTCTGAGTCTATAAAACAACTCTCATTCCTCATTCAAAACCCCACTTACTTTCATGCATTGTTAGAATACTAAATTATTGCCACATTCTTAGTTGATAATCTCATATAGAATAATCTCATTTTGCAATAGATTAATTTCAATTTCTAGAGTAATTGCATTGAAATTATGTCTTAGATTAATCTTGCATCTTTCAATTCTTAGAATAATCTTGCATTGCATTGCATTCATGGAGAAAAATCCTTCATTCCTAGATTGGTCTATGGTTGTGAGACTCTC
>MU223856.1:11911-36075 GCA_018584345.1 Thuja plicata
TGTACATGTACTAGTAATAATAGTAATAAAAAACTAATATCATTTATGATTCAAAAACCTAACAAAGTAGGAAGACAATGCAATTTACTTCAATATGCTTTTAAGAAAGTGATCTTGTTATTCTTTTTGTTTCACAATCTCCTTATAATACTTTCATCTTGTTTGATCTAAAAATTTGCAATTGAGTTGTATGTATGAAAATATCATTAGTGTTTCAGTTTAACCATTGAAGCATATAAGCCTCTTAACCGAGAAGGACTTAAAAGTCTTTTTCAATTGAGATACATCCCAAGGAGTATCAAAAAGTTTGATTGCAAAAGTAGCATTGGATATGCCCAATACCTATTGATAGGCTAAGTGAGCATTTGATCAAGGATGGTAGCATTAGATGCTAGATAATAGTTGAAAAAATATTTCTAAATCCTCTAACAAGGTCACACCTAATAGTGTGTTTGTAACCTTTAACAAGGCTGGCTCTTAACAGGGTTCACTTCAGAAGAGTGAAAATTTTGGGTACTGGTCCCAGTGGTTTTTCCCTTAATAGGGTTTCCACATTAAAATTCTTGTGTTATGTGGTTATGGTTTATCACTTTACTATTTTACATTTCACATATGCATTTCTGGATTTATCGATATACTCTACATTTTTACGGTGTTTCAGTAAATAGTTAACTGCTTATCGGTAATCATACATAAGAGAGATTATTAAAGCAATTTGACAAGTAGAAAATTGATTAAAGTATTTCAAGGCATACATCTTGTAGGATAGAAGATGACTTGAGACATAAATAGTGGTTATAAGTTTTAAGGGTTGATTTGAGGATTAAAGTTTTGAGGCCACTAATTCACCCCCCCTCTTTGTTATTACTAACAACAAGTTTCTGTGCTTTTGGGATATCCTACAAGCAATGAAGATTTAGGCAATGCAAAATTAAGAGACAACAAAAAGAACATTGAGGAATTTTTTCTAGTGATCACAAGGAACCATGAAAATTTTGACAAGTACTAACAATGGCTGGGGATGCATGTCTCTTGCAGGCATGAAAAGACTCTAGAACTTTGAGTTGAGAAGTCCACCTACAGGAAAAGAAATTAACCTACAACAGATGGGGAAAAGAAGTAATATGTACACAAAACTTATTTACAACTGACTGTTCATGATTCAAAGAACATTAGGAGAAATAGAACTTTAGGAACTATCCATGAACATGCAATTCCAGAAAAGTTCCAATCAAATATTTTAAAATGTAAGACCAAATCATTAATCTTAAAAATTCTTGAAATGGTGCTTTTTTCATATAGATTCTTACATTGAAGCTGCAACCTAACATTTTTATCATATGCTTCCCTTCTTGATTCATCCAAATATATCAAATCATCCATCTTGATCTTCATCTCATCATCTAATTCATCATCATATTTCTGGATAAATTTGTACATTTGCAATAAATTATTCTATGGCAACCTCGCATGTATCCCATAAACTAAATCAAAGGGTGCACAACCAATGAATTTCTTGACTGTTACTCTGTGAGCCCATAATGCTTGTTGCAACTTTGAATCCCAAGCCCTTTTTTTCTTATCTAACACTCTTTTTAAAATCTTTACCAGGCTCTTATTACTGGATTCCCCTTGACCATTTCCCTATGGGTGATATGGGGAAGAATAAGAAATTTGGATTCCATACTGCTGGTAGAAGTCACTAAATGATATAGACCTAAAACACATAGCATTATCTACAACAATAGTTTCAGGACAAACAAATCTAATAAGGATATTTTTCAACATAAAATAAATAACAACTTTACTAGTATCCTTTTTGGTGGGAATTGCTTCAACCCACTTAGTAAAGTAATCAGTTGCTACCAAGATCCATGAATGACCTCCACTAGACTTGTTAGGAATCTATCCAATGAAGTAAATTCCCCACTTTTGATAAGGTTCTTCAACTATGATAGGCCTCAAAGGTAAGTTACCACTAAACTTAAGCTCACCTGCAAATTTTTGGCAGGCATCACATTTCTTGACATAACTATGGGCATCCTTGAATATGGTAGGCCACCAAAAAATAGACCTCATAATCTTATGTATAGTAGTCTTAGCCATGTAATGGCCTCCACATGCACCATTATGCAATTTTTCCAACAAGTTCTTGGATTTATCATAGTCCACATATTTGAGAAATACTCCTTCATTTCTCCTTCACCATAATTGACCTTGTATTATTACATACTTAATGGCATGCAACTTAACTGTTCTCTTTCTATTTTCATCCATTTCAGGAGGCAACATCATTCTCTATAAATATCCAATGATATCTTTATACCACTCACAACAATCCATATCACAAATATAAGGTCTTTTCTCTTCTTCTAGTATATTTACTTTATTTTCATCTAATTTTCTTTGAGCCATTAATTTTGCAAGTCCTGGGCCTCTGACCAATTTTGTGATCTGAATGTAAATACTGAACTCTTGGATTTTTTTTATCCATCTACACCTTCTTCTTGAAACTTCCTATTGAACTAGAATGTCTTTCACAATAGTATTTAGCACATAAGAAATAATAGTTTCTCCTACCAAATACCATCTAAAATCTTTGACAACTTTAACCAGAGCATATTCTTGTTTTTCCATAATACCATGCTTTAATTCTGCTGCTTGCAAGGACTTACTAAGAAAAGAAATGGGCTATTCAAATCCCTCTGAATTCTTCTGCAATAATACTGCAATAATAATATTATATGAAGCAAAGGAGAAGATTTGAAGTGGCTTGCTATAATCAAGGGTTCCCAAAATAGGAGCATCTTTGATAGCTTGTTTAATACCTAAAAATGCTTTAGATGCTTCTTCACTCCATTCCACCTTGGCACCTTTCTCCATCATCTATGAAATGGGAATACTTATTTTTGTAAAATTTATAACAAATCTCCTTAGGAAATTCACTTGTCCAAAGAAAGATTGAATTCCCTTGACATTCTTTGGATGAGGGATTTTATCAATTGCAGCAACCCTTTTAGGTTCAATTATTACTCCATCCTTAGATACAATAAGTCCTAGGATTTTTCCCTATGTGACTCCAAAAGCACATTTCTTTGGGTTGAAAGAGACCCCATATTCTAAAGCTCTAACAAAAATCCTTTCAAGATGATCACAATATTGATCTTCTTTTGTTGGATAAGCTATCAAATCATCTTGATAAACAACTAAAACATTATTTATGAAGTCTGCAAGTACCACATCCATGGCCCTCTAAAATATTTCCCTAGCATTTTTTAAGCCAAAAGGAATTATCACATATACATAAGTACCCCATGGTGTGGTGAATGCAGTCTTAAATTGTTCTAGCTCCTTAACCATGACTTGGTTATGTCCTGAGAACCCAGTAACTCTTTGTAACATGGCTTCCATATTTGGAAAACCATATTATCCTTTACTGAATTTACGCTCAAATTTATAAAATCTAAACAAAGTCTAGTATCACCATTTTTCTTTCTTATTGGTACCAAATTTGATACCCATGTAGAATGTCTGATGGTTTTGATAACCCCAACATCTCTCATCTTCTTTAATTCTTCCTGCATTTTTTTTGTGCTAGGATAGGATTAATAGGTCTAAATTTTTGTCTGAAAGGCTTAGTACCTCCCTTTAAAGGAATCTCATGTTGAAACAAATCTTCTCTATAGGATTTTAAATCATCATAAGATGATGCAAAAACATGTCTATATTTTCAAAGAAGATCAATCAATAACTTACACATTTTCAAAGACAATTTTTTACCAATATACACATTCTTAGGGCTCTTAGTTTTTCATATGTTCATTTCTTCTAAATATTCAAGTTTACATACCTTATTCATAGCAAAAGATTTTTCCTTATTATCAAAGGATTTTTCAAAAATAACTAGCGCCTTGGGAACTCTGTTTGATTTCAATTGAAGCACCTCTTTACCAAAAATGGTATCTTTATTATCTAAGGTTTCAATGCATCCACTAAAATCCATTTCTTTATTTAAAAATTTTGCTTCACAATTCAAAAATCTTAGAATATCTAAGTCATCTTCAAAGACTTGCCAATTTTCGACATTGTCTAGTATTGAAGGCCTAGATTGGATCTCTATTTTAGAAATTCATGCAAATTTAATATCCTCAGGTCTTAAATCAATCATCAAATTTTTTGAATTCATCCGAAACAACATTTCTATACTGCTTAAGTCTTTGATTTTTTGAAACATATTTGGCCCTAATCTGACATATAATCAATTCAGAGTCTCCTATTACTTTGAGACTTCTTATTCCATGTTTTGAGGCTAATATTAGACCTATTAACAAAGCCTCATATTCTACTACATTATTTATGCATGAAAACAACAATGTAAAAGAAAACTTGAAGTGCTTACCACTAGGAGCTATTAATAGGATTCCTGCACCAACTCCTTCTTTAGAACTTGCTCCATCAAAGTACATGGTCCATAAATCATACAGGTCCACCAAATTGTTTTTGTCATTAGATAATTTCATAGGATAAATTCTTTCTTCAACCCCTATATCTTGTACTTGAAAAGATCCAATATCAGTATCCAAAAAACAATTCATGTCAGTATCTTCATTTACTTCAATCATATGAGGAGTCCTACTTTCCCTAGACACCCTGATATTATTACCAGAAATATTGAAAGTAGAAAAAGAAAAATGACATTGGATACTTCCACCTATTTAAGCACTCCATTTTCTTGACAGGAACATTCCATAATGAGATGGAATTTCAACAACCAAGACACTCATTGTTAGCATTTTGTCAGGACATACTGCCAACCTGTAAGGCAAAGCCTCAATAGTACCAATGACAGGGATTTATCTCAAGTCCATTACCTGACATCTTCCATGAGAAGTTTCAACTTGTAATCTCATTACTTCATTATCTTTGCAGTCATAATAGTGTTAGATGCTCCAGAGTCTATCATACAATTTTTTAGCATCTTACCGTTAATAACAAAAGTTAAGAAAAAGGGATCAATGAATCCTAAGGAAGTATTTGCATGATTTGTATTTAAATATATCTGAGGGATTTTGGAAGCCATTTATTCAAATTCTTTTCCCTTTCTTTCTGACTTATCTTGTATGTTTTTTACCTTTTCAACACCTTCTGGTGTTTGGAATCTTATTGAAGAAACACCATCTAGCACTATGCGGACTTTCTCCCTATGTTCCCTAATTCTCATCATTTCCAAAAATGGAACTTTAATAGTAATTTGTGACAATAGTTGTTCCATATCAACATGAGTGTATTTTCCATCATAAGATTTTTGTTTTTCAAAACTAAGATTGCCATCCTCAACTTGAATGCTTAGAGTTGATTGTTCTTTCTTTGATTTCTTATTTTCCATTTTTGGAGGGAAGAAATTGTTTTTGGTGTCTTAGCTTCTTCCTCATATAAAAAGTTTGAACCATTTGATTTTTTTACAATTTTGACTTTTGGCTTACTTACATTCTCAATAGGTCTTTCCTTATTTTGTGCCTTCTTATTGTCTGTTTGTTTTATTTGATAAAAATGCTAGCTGGTTTGCTACCTACATCACCAACTACTCTATTTCTCAAGTTATAATTACTTCTTTCTTTAGTAACCATATCATCTATAATATTTTCTCTTTCCTCATCAGAAAGTCTTTTCACTATTGTAGACTCCTAACTATATTGAACATAACATCTTATATTATCAAATTTTTCTTCTTCACTATCAGACAAAACTTGTTGATGATGTACTTCTACTCTACCTTGTGAACCATACATATCATGGTTCTCAATTTCATTATCAGAATCTACATTAGGATATGAATAAGAATAATTCATAGCACAACCATTGTAATCACACAAATCACCTTCCTCCTCTTCTTGTTCCTCATATCCATAGTTAGAGCAACAACACAAGAATTAGGATTATGTGGGTATTCAAAAGCTTCACACCAATATTCATCAACACATATTAACAAAATTTTTGTATAGAGGATCAGGAGTCCTATTATCAGGCTTGTCCTTTCTTTGTGGGACAAAAGGTTTACCATCCTTAAATAAGGTACCATAAGGATAACTTTGCATTTTTGTCTGTTGACTATAACTGTTATAGGATGGCCTACTATTATGTGGAGCCCTATAATCTCTATTTTTTTATTCCTTTTGATTGATCCTACTAAACCTCCCATAATCCCTTCTACCCATTTTTCCAGATACTTTACTATTCATTTCTATATTAACAGTTGTCTTATAGGCTTCATAAGGCTTCTTGGATTCTTGTATCAGAGAGAATATCCCATTTTAGAATCATAAGCATATAAATATGTAGAAAGACATACCTTATCATCAAGCCTTATTTTTTGAAAAAGCCTATGCACAACTCTTTGGAACCTTGTATTGAATTCAGCAAATTCCTTTATTGAATTTTTCTTTATATTGTTAAATTCATTCAACAAGAATCCCTCATTTTTCTTATCACCATATTGATCTTTAAATAAGTCTATCAATTCATCCATAGACCCCACAGAACCATGAGATAACCCTCAAAACCACTCCCTATCATCTTCAACTAGAGACTGAACAAAAAATTTCATCAAGACATCCTCATGTATGATGTTAAGGTCATCCATGATATCAATACATTTTCAAAAATTTACCTCACAAGTAATAACATTAGTTCTAGAAAATTTGGGAAGTTTGTCCCCAATCTCATTTGGGACTTATTGGGATAACCAGGAATATCAATAAAAGAAAATTGTTTGTACCTTTCTGTATGAAGAGACATCCTTTGGATTTTTTCATCATTTTGGAAGGTAGATGCTTTGGATTTTGATGTTGAGGTATTTTCAACATCAGCATGACAAAATCTAGAATATTGCATGCGGAAATCAATCTTCTTATTCATTTCTAAAGTAGTAGCATTTGCCTCTACTTTCTCTAGCATTTTGGCCAAGATTTTCTTCTCCCTTTTGGATATCTCAAGGTCAATGTCCAATTTAGACATTTGATCTATTGTAACTTTGTGACTTTTGGGTTCATCTATTTCACTTCGTGTCACCTTCTTCTTTCCTTTATCTTTAGAACCTTAAGCATCAATACTTTGGTGAGTGATAGGTTTCTCTTGTTCCTTCTTAGTTTTTTTATCATAATTTATTGCTTGTTGTTTCAACCATTATTTTTATTTTTTCTTCTTTTTCTTCTCTTTCTCTCTTATAACCCACTGCTCTTGGAAGAAAATTTAAACTCTGAAGAAGTATTATCAGATTCCTTTTCTCCTTTCTCACTAGGAGAATGGTGATCTCCATATGTACCCAATCCTAAGTCTGGAGCTTCTTCATATTTTGATGTGTTTTCTTCATGACTGTATTGGATTGAATCTTCTTTTCTAGTGTTCTCCTCTTGTCTTCTTAGGGATGGAATATCTTTCTTCTTATTTTCTCTCCTAGGCTGACCAACCCTAGAAGTGGTTGAAATTCCACCTTCTAACTTAACTTTAGGATGCTCTCTTACTCTAGATTCGGTATTAATATTGAGAAAATGTGTATAAAATAATAAATATTACTAAGCATTGATTGCATAGATTTATTTAAGTCGCCACCAAACAAAAATTGGGAAAATACATCACAACCTAATATGAATACTGCAGTATGTCTAAACAGGACTAACTCTGTTCTTTTAAAAATCAACTCCCTAGCAAAGTCACCATCTTGTTGGTGTTTAAAACTATTATGCTTTGAGAAGGAAGCAATATATCTTAATACTGATATTAGGAGTGGTGAGCTCCAAGTGTGAAAGCTCTATAAGATAACTGGACCAACTATAGGGACATGACTACCCTCTACACTTTTGGCTTTGCAAAACCAAGGCGGGTACACCTAATCCAGATTGATATTTAATTCTTTACAACTCCCTAGAACTCTGGATTTTAACAATAGATAAATGGTAATAAAGTATGAAATGATTACCACTCATTCAGTGACTCTTCACTACCATGCAGGACAAAACCAACAAACACAAAACTCAAAAGGACTAAAATGGTTTTGATGTTTTTCATAGGGTATAGTATAACCAAATGTATTTAGATATGTATCAATGTATAAGATACTAATTAATGATTAGTGATTTATCCATTGGGAAATGTTTCTAGTTCAAATACAAGACATAGAAACTAACTATTGTCAAGGATTCAAAACCATAAATACAGGTAACTCCAGATCAAACACTTCTTATTAATCCTTATATAGAAAAACCCAAAGGGTCTATGTATTATCCAACGTATATTTAAATTTCATCCTTGATCAAAACTATGGACTAAAACATATACATAAATAAGTTCTATGCAATGAACCAGAAGATTCAAAACTCAAGAGGCAAGCAAAAAGGAGAGACTTGAATTGGAAATGTTGTATTAAGTACAAAGAGTCTAGTTTCAATTCTAAAATGTTTCAAAAAATATACCACTTCAACAAATTCAAAAGACCTACAAATTTCTGTTGTAAAATAACACTCTCTAGATATACATCTTCTATACTCACTAGAAACAGTAAATATCTTAATGCCTGTGTTACTTCCCAAATCTTCTAGCCTCTATTAAATGATCTTGGAAGTCCTTTTATAAGCCAAGGAGTGAAACAAGATTCAGATCATTTAGGGTTAGGGATTAAAATATTAAAATGCTACATGATAGAGAACATTAAATTCATCATAAAAACTAACCAGTTTTGTCATTGGTCAAGTTGAAACATTCCATGATCCAGTCTACTTAAGAAATTTGATCTAGTTGCCATCCACCTAGGAAATTGCAGAATACAACCATGTTAAAAGAATAATAGATGGAATGTCTTGTCTGCATTAAATAACCTAGTTTAGTCTTGGATCTCCAGATCTACAAAATATCAAGAAGTTCATCCTTTCAAGAATAAAATCTGATCTCAACCTCTACAATTTCTAGAAAAGACACCTTATTTATGGAAAAGAAAAGAGACAAGAATAAAATTTGATTAATAAATTGTCTAGGGCCCTAAAATAACATTCTATGTTCAAGTGCATACAAATCTGCCCAAATTACATTCTCTCGACATCTAACAGGTGTACAAGAAAAACCACAAAGATTAAATTTTCTCAATTAATGCTCTGTAATAAGACATGATCCACCTCTAAAAAACCCTAAGATAAAGATTAAAATATTTTAAAAGTGATTAAAATGGTCACAGGTGGCGCAGGATTTGGTATCAAAAATCGAGATCAAGATTTTTCTCTCCTTTTAAACTTAGCTATAACTCTCTTTTAGGTTAACTAGGCTTTCCAATGATCTCATTAGACAGGTGGCAGCTTGGTGGAATGCCTTGATGATTAGATATTGATCACTTTACCTTTAAGGATTCACAAAAAACACATGATCAAACTCAACATGAATGTCCTTTAATTTACTCTCAAAGTTGATCCGGACCCAGTGAGACACATGGTGCAAGGGTGTAATGCCTTAAACACTATATGTTGAACATTTCATTCTTAAGGCAAAGCACCATCCACAAGATCTTTTCAGACTTGACTGTTCTTTAACTTGTACCATTGACTAGCCTCTAACTCATCTTTAACCTCTGGTTCTGAATTCTTTCTTGTCTCCAAGTCGCCAGATGATTTCTCTAACTCTGGTTATACTCAGAGATCTCACAACAACCACAAGATCAAGACAAGATCTACGGATAACACATAATCTCAATATCTTTAAATTAACTCATCATCTATTCTGAGATTCAGGGATAAACTTATCTCTGAATCTCCAAGTAAACTCAACCAGACATGACTCAACCTTGGGTTCCATTAATAAATCATGTGCATGCCTACGATCATGTCATAAATAGAACTTGATCAATGATTTGTGTTGAATATTTGATTATACTTTTACTTGACCAATTTTTTCCGAGATCACACACTAACCCTAGATCCTTTCTGCAATGAATGACCCAGATCATTTTCGTGCAAACTTTGAACTAAAACTCAACCTACTTTTCTTAACCATAGTTCAATCTGGAGATTTAGCAAAAATGCTATTTCCAAGTCTCTAAATAGTTTCATAACCCTTGAATTTGTTCTGAGATCAAGCACCATTCACTCTATCTAATCTTCATCAACGACTTGCGCTGAAACTTGAGACTTTCCATGACATCGAAAAAACATTGCAAGATTAAGCATCAAAAAGTCATCTCGAACAAGATCTACAATCCTTGCCAAATATCTGAACCAATTACTTAACCTCAGGTGCATCACGAGATTCAATGAACAAAGAAAAAAAGTAACCCAGCCTTGACCTTGGTTAAATTATGAGATTCAGAGATAAAGGTATCTCTAAATCTCCAAATAATTTACTTGACCAAGGTTAGATCTTGAGATCAAGCGTGAGCCACTTGATGAAATATGCATCTATGGTCCTCACTAGATCACTGAATAAAGGATTAAACTTCAACATGATCTAGTGACTCTTTGCCAACTGCAGGATTAGAACATGGACATGAATAGATCAACCATGTGTGTGCAATCTTGAAAGAAAAATGAATATTCAATCTTAGTTTGGAGATTGTTCATTATCAGCACACATGACTTAAAAATATTCTTAGTGGCTTGGAAAAGGTAACGTAAAAAAAAGATTCTTGAAGGTTTAGGGTTTTTGCTTAAAAACAACTCAAAAAAACTTAGGGCTTTAGGCCAGAGACCAGAAACAATTACAAAGACATGGAAAGAAAGATTGGAACCATGAAATTTTTTTGAAACAAACCAAGATAATATAATGATACAAAGAAGCATGTGTGATGATCCTAATTCTAAGGTTGCTTGGATTTGTATTGCATATTGAATTTTTTACAGATGTTTGAGTGAAAAATTGATTTTTTGGACGTGACAACGATGCTTGACAGAGAAAGTTTTTGTGCTTTAGGGATATCTTACAAGCAATGAACATTTAGGCAATGTGAACTTAAGAGATGAAAAAAGGAACATTGAGGAATTTTTTCTATTGATCACAAGGAACCATGAAATTTTTGACAAGTGCTAACAACACCCTTTTCCATTGTTGTCAAAGGGGAAGAGATTCTATGAGAAAATCCCTACTGTTTAGGGAGAGCTATGTTGAGGATATTGAGAAGATTGTACTTTTGGGTTGATGGATTTTCCCATATGTTTCTATCAATGCAAAAGGGGGAGATTTTTAGATTTTGTTGGAATTGGTTACTACTAATGTTGTTGGCATTCATTTTTTGTCATTGATGTCAACATATGTTTCTTTGGAGCAGGAACAAACTAGTTATTAACATTGTATGATGACTAATAGAAGTGTACATATATTGTATGGTTGAATCAGAAGGAGAGAAGATGATGATATGAAGAAGGATGTATGGTGATATTTTTATAAGGTCACTTGGATTAATATTGTATATTGGACGAGTTAAAAATGTTTTAGTGAAGACTGGATACTGGACTGTGACAATGATGTTTGACAGAGTGATTCTTTGTGTTTTGAGTACATCTTATGAGAAATGATGATTCGGGTTATGAAATCTTAAGGGATGACAAAATAATATTGGATGATATAATTTTTGGGTACTGATCATGCTGATGATATTCATGTTTTGTCACTGATCTCAACATATATTCTGTGGAGAGGATAAACTGGTTACTTGACTGACAAAAGTGTACGGACGCTGTACGGATGATTCAGAATGATTGAAGTTGGATATATGTAGAAGAATGTGTCTTGACCTTATTCCCAAGATCGCTTGGCTTTATGTTTTATATTTCGGATGTTACAGTTGATTTGGTGAAGACTGGTTTCTAGACAGTAACTGTGATAGAGATTGGAAAAGAAAAGAAGTGAAAGATGTGAGGCTTGTTTGACCACTGGATGTAGAGAAGATTTTATGAGAAGAGTACTTCATTGGAACTGACCAAGCAAAGACAACTGCTATCAAACAGTTCACTAGATTGTATATTTAATATATACACTTTTTTGGATTGTGAATCCCTGAGGGTGGCTTTAACCTTCTTTGGGTAGTGTGCCTGGGAAGTGAGCCTACTATTTCTCTTGACTCCTAACAGGGTCTGTCTCCTAACAAGGAATATGTACTGTAATATTGTAACAAGATCCTAATAGGGATACTATACTCTTAGTACATTATTTGTGGGTGCTAATTCCCACCGGGGTTTTACCTTTGAAAGGATTTCCTCAACAACAAGTATTGTGTTATGGTGTTGGCATTTACTATGTTATCATTTACACTATAGATTTGGTTTATAAATTTTAAAGTTTAATAATCTATATCACAACTGATTCACCCCTTCCTCTTTGTTGTCTTGTGGACTGTTATTCCTAACAATTGGTATCAGAACTTGTGGTCCTTAGAGAGAAAGTTTAATAGCTTGAGGTGATACTGAAGATGACTTACTACAGGAAGGATAGTATGAAGTTTGATCCTGAAAACTTTGACTATTGGAAGAACAAGATGAGAATACATTTTCTATATCTAGGAATTTATTACTGGATGATCACGAAGAAGAATGAAAAGATAAATACTGGGGATGAATTAGAGAAGGTTACTAAAGATTAAAATAATTTATTTTCATGTAATATGTTTGCAATGGAATCTTTGATTAGTGCACTTTCAGAAGGATAATTTACAGAAGTAAAATACTTGGATTCTGCACATGAGATTTGGACAAGATTGGAAGCACTGTATGAAGGAGATAAGTTTACAAATCAGGAAAAGCTACAAAATTGGAAGACAAAGATGGAATCGCTGAAGATGAGAAAATTAGGGAATATGGACAGAGAATTACTGAAGTGGTTACTGGCATTAGAAACTCTAAAGGTACCTACAATGAGGAAGAAGTGATTGAGAAGATACTTAGATCTTGACACCTGCATATAGAACCAAAGTAAAATCTATAGAGGAGATTATACCTTTGACACTGAAATTCACTAGAGAGATTTTGATTGGAAAGCTAACTACATTTGAGGCCACGGAGTTGGGAGACACTTTACCTAAAGTTGAGTTAGCATTCAAGGCAACTGTACTTGACCTTATCTAGAAATGCAAGCACCGACAGTAGTGACCTAAGGGAAGTACTTGGAGCCTATGCTGATGAATGGGAACATATATAGGAAGAAGAAAGAAAGCTAGATGAAGTAGTAGAATTGATCGCTAGAAGAGAAAAGAAAGGTAAGGGAAAATCTGAAGGCAAGTTACCTTTAAAATGTTTTTCATGTAAAAATACTGGTAATTTTGCATCTAGATGTCCTACAAGAGTTCCAAAGCACAAACCTAAGTTTTTCAAGTCCAAGTATTCAAAATAAAATGAATGCTATTATTCTAGTGAGGGTATATTTGATGATGATGATGGTGACTATGATTAAATTGGATTTATTGCTATTAAGGATGATGAACCTATGCATGCAGAAAAAGTATTAGTATCTCATGTTGAAAATAAATCTAAATGGGTTATAGATAGTGGTTGTTCACATCATATGACTAGAGACAAAAATAAGTTTGTGAGTTTGAAAAGACATGATGGTCGTGTTGTCAGATTTGGTGACAATACTCCTAAGCTTATTATTGGAGTTGGATCTATTTCTTTGGATAGAAAGACTAACATTGACAATGTATTACTTGTTGATGGACTTAAGCATAATCTATTGAGTGTTGGATAGTTAGTAGACAAGGGTTATCAATTGAAATTCATTGATGGAAAATTCTCTATCAAAAGTAAAGCATGATACTTGATCACATCTGGTACTAAATCTAGAGGTAATGTATTTGAATTGAACACATCCGAAGCTTCTTGTTTTATTGCAAAGGTTGATGATAGTTGGTATGGCACAAAATATTTTTTCATGTTAAATTTGACAACATTGTGAAGGCAAATATGACTAAATAAGTAAGAGATCTACATAAAATTGTGAAGCCATCTAACACTATGTGTAGAGAGTGTGTTATGGGGAAGTAGACTAGAAGCACTTTTAAAAGAAAAGCTTATTCAGAAAAAGGGAAGTTAGATATGGTGGATATAGATCTGTGTGGTCCTACAAGAACAAGATCATTCTATGGTGAAAGGTACTTTATACTATTTTTTGATGAATTTTCTAGAATGATGTGGGTTACATACTTGAGAGAAAAATTTGAAGCATTCAAAAAATTCAAGTTATTTAAAGAAAAAGTTGATAATGAATCTAGCCTAAAGATAAAGTGTTTGAGATCAGACAGAGGTGGTGAGTTTACATCAGACTTATTCAATTCATACTATGAAGAACATGGAATATACAAACAAAAATTAGATCCCAGAACTCCACAATAGAGTGGGATAGCAGAGTGAAGAAACATAACTATATTAAATGCTACAAGAACTATGTTGCTGGAAAGAAATGTGTCACATGTTAACTGGAGAGAAGCATTTGGCACAACTATATACACCCTGAACAAAATTCATATCAGAGAAGGTAAAAGTAATACTCCCTATGGATTATGGTTTGATCATACACCTACTGTAAAATATTTTATAATATTTGGAAGTAAATGTTATATCAAGAGAGATGATGAGATAGGCAAGTTTGATGCTAGAAGTGATGAAGGAATTTTTATTGGTTATTCTACTAAGAGTAAAGCATATAAATGTTTCAATATGAGATTGAGAAAGTTTATTGAAAGCACCAATGTGAGGATAGATGAAAATTTTTAGATTCAAGAAATGATATATGATTGTGGTCAGATAACAGAAATGAAAGAGGTTTCTGGTGAACCTAAAGAACCTTTGATGATCAAGAATGATATTAAAGATGAACAGACTAAAGCTACTGAGACACTAAAGACACCAAGGTATGTTAAGAAGAACCATCCTGAAGATAAAATTATTGGTGATATAAGTAAAGGTACGATGACTAGATCTAGAGCTAGAGATGAAATTTGTTTGATTTCTCAAGGTGAACCAAAGACTACTGATGAAGCATGTAGAGATGAATCTTGGAATAACACTATGGAAGAATAACTTGAACAGATAAAGAGAAACAATACTTGGGAATTGGTTCCAAGACCTAAGAATAAAAATGTGATAGGAAGTAAATTGGTTTTCAAAAATAAGATGGATGATGAAGGAACAGTGGTAAGAAACAAGGCTAGACTGGTATGTAAAGACTATTCACAACAAGAAGGCATAGACTATGAAGAAACATTTTCTCCTATTGCTAGATTGGAAGTTGTGAGATTTTTTCTTGCTTATGTTGTACATGAAGAATTTAAGGTTTATCAGATGGATGTGAAGTCAGCATTCTTGAATGGTGATCTAGAAGAAGAAGTTTGCATTGAGCACCCTGCTAGTTTTCCTTTGACAGATGATGAAAACATGGTTTGCAGACTGGAGAAGGCACTGTATGGACTGAAAAAAGCACCAAGAGAATGGTATGCAAGACTGGACAAATATCTACTTCATCTTGGTTTCAGAAAAGGTAATGCAAACAATAATTTATATTTGAGAACTGATGAAGATGGAATCTTAATTATAGAAGTTTTTGTTGATGATATCAATTTTGGAGGAAATGATAAGATTAGTAAAAAGTTTTCTAAAGAAATGGAAAATGAATTTGAAATTTCAATGATTGGTGAGATGAAATTTTTCTTGGTTTAAAAATTAATCAGAGTAAGAATGGCATTTTGATATCTCAGACCAAGTATCTTAAGGAAATGTTGAAAAAGTTTGGAATGGAAGATTATAAACCTATTGGGACACCTATGGTGACTGGACACAAACTGACTAATAGTGATGAGACTCAAAGTATTTTATAGACTAAGTATAGATCATGATTGGAGGTCTACAATATCTAACTCATACTAGACCAAATATTACCAATGCAGTTGGAATTGTGGCTAGATATCAGGCAGATCCTAAAGAGAGACATTTTGCTACAGTAAAAATAATTTTCAGATACTTGAAAGGGACAATAGAATATGGATTGTGGTATGAAAAATCAGAAGATTTTACTTTGCAGGCTTATACTGATGTTGATTGGGAAGGTAATGTGGATGACAGAAAGAGTACAAGTGGTGGTGCATTTTTCCTTGGGAAAAGATTAGTTTCTTGGTTGAGAAAGAAGAAGAACTGTATTTCTCAATATATTGCTGAGTTAGAGTATGTTGTTGCTGCAATAAGCTGTACACAAGTTGTTTGGATGAAACAAATGCTAAAGGACATTGGAATAATTTTTAAAGACCTAGTGGTTATCCATTTTGATAACAATAGCATAGTAAACATGTCAAAGAATCCTTTAATGCATTCAAAGACAAAGCACATTTCCATTAAGTATCATTTTTTGAGGGAGAAAGTAGCAGACAAAGAAATTAAACTGAAATACATTAGCACAAAGGAACATATAGCAGATATATTTACTAAACCTTTGCAAAAAGATGCTTTTGAATCTCTCAAAAGTATGCTTGGGGTGATGGACCCTCCTAGTGGTAATTAATTGATGTAGATATGCATCAGTCTAGTGGATCCCAGAGCTATATCATTCTCTGGACTTGATGTATGGATCTACTCCTCACGGGGAGTGATCGCAGGAGAATACTATGGAGTACATTTGGGTGATCTTGCACCTGGTTGATGGACATGAAGATTTGAAAAAGCTACACCTTAAAGATGAGTATAGATGAGTTATGGCATCCTTTTCCATTGTTGCCAAAGGGGGAAGGAATCTATGTGAAAATGCCTAATGTTTTGGGAGATTTGTGTTGAGGATATTAAGAAGATTATATTGAGAGAGAGTACTTTTGGGTTGATGCATATGGTTTTTACCATATGTTTCCATCAATGCCAAAGGGGGAGATTATTGGATGATATCAGTTTTGGGTGCTAATCATGCTATTGATATTCATGTTTTGTCACTAATGTCAACATATATTTTGTGGAGAGGACAGACTAGTTACTTGACTAATAGAAGTGTACGAACACTGTATGGATGAGTCAGAATGATTAAAGTTGGATATATGCAGAAGAATGTATTTTGACCTTATTCCTAAGATCATTTGGATTTATGTTGTATAGTGTGGATGTTACAGTTGATTTGGTAAAGACTGGTTTCTGGACTGTAACTGTGATGCTGGAAGAGTAGGTCTTTGTGTTTTAGGTATATCTTTTTGGCAAAGATAGTTTAGATAAAGAAAGCTTACTGGTGAATAGCTGACACATGTTGGAATAATGGGTTGAGTTCAATTGTTGTTTGATGACTGGTGATGTCACCTATGATGTGTATTCTAGAGAAGAACTATTTGGTGGCCGACTTCAGACATGTAGCATGTAAAATGAATTATGAGCATGGATTGCAGATCTAGAAGTACAAGTGATGGATTATATTTGATATTTACTTGTTATAGGTACCATATGTATCTTAGCAAGAGGTTATATAATTATTTGTATATTGGAAACCCTTAATTGGCTGACCGGATTAATTATTTGTATATTAGGAAAGATTAATTGGCTGTCCTAATGAATTATTGTAAGAGGGTATATTTGAGTGATCTTTTATTTTGAAAAGATGTGACATAGATTGGAAAAGAAAAGAAGTGAAAGCTGGGAGGATTGTTTGAAATAGTTGCTATCAGATAGTTCACTGGATTGTATATTTTCTATATACACTTGTTCGGATTTTGAATCCTTGAGGGTGGCTTTAACCTTCTTTGGGTAGTGTGCTTGGGCAGTGAGCCTACAATTTCTCTTAACTCCTAACAGGGTTCATCTCCTAACTGGGACTATGTACTGTAATATTGTAACAAGATCCTAACAGGGCTAAAATATTTTAACAAGGATACTATACTCTCAATACATTATTTGTGGGTGCTAATTCCCACCGAGGTTTTACCTTTAACAGGGTTTCCTCGACAACAAGTATTGTGTTATGGTGTTGGGATTTACTGTGTTATCATTTACATTGTAAATTTGGTTTATAAAGTTTAAAGTTTAATAATCTATATCAAAACTGATTCACCCCCCCTAGTAGTTTTCTTGTGGACTGTTATTCCTAACAAAGACATGTTAAGGAATGTTGTTTATGGGTCTCAAGTTATATGATTGTTAGTGACATCAATTGTGGTGTGTATTCTAGAGGAGACCTATTTGGGGCCGACTTCAGAGATGTAGCGTGTATTGTGGATTGCAAGTATGGATTATAGATCTTGGATTATATTTGATGAATTGTAATTGATGTTTACTTGATATAGGTACCTTTTGTATCTTAGCAAGGGGTTAAATAATTATTTGTATATTGGGAAAGCTTAATTGGCTGTCCTAATCAATTATTATAATAAGGTATATATGAGAGATCTTTTCTTTTGAAAAGAGGTATGTATGGAAGAGGCGAATTAAGAGATAGAGAAGTGAGGAAGTTATGAGTGTGATTGTTTGCTAGATGTAGAGAAAAGGATGGGATTATGGTACTTCATTGGAACTAACCAAGCAAATATAGTTTCTATCAGACAGTTCACTGAATTGTATATTTTCTATATACACTTGTGTTTTAGATAGTAAGTCCTTGAGGGTGGCTTTAACCTTCTTTGGGAAGTGTGCCTGGGTAGTGAGTCCACTATTTCTCTTGATATGAATTATGAATCAGATTACAATACTTGGTGTGATACCTATGGTATTGTCAATTTCAATATAAAAACCAGAATACTAACAACAGAATTGCAAGCCAAAAAGTCTATCCATTCTATTCAAAATTAGAGTTTATAAAAATATGATGGATCCCAAGGGTCACTATAATACCTTGGAAATGAAATGAAGAATCATCATAATGTTTATTATAAATAAAATTATTAAAACTACCAAAATTTCAAAAAAACTATATTAAAATTTAGGCCTGCTTGGAGAAGGCATAAATTTCTAGTCCTAGGTCCGATTTGTGAACCATTTACTTTGAGAAGGGATAGGCCTAGAAATGCCTCGAAGACCTTCAAAAATGTAGTTTACTAAGACATAGAAAATACTAAAAAAATTAGATTTCAATATTTCCCAATTCCATCCTGATCATTCCTCCCCCCTTGAGAGGTAATGGGCCCCATTTCACTAATCGACTGCAACAAATGAGGAAATTCTACTTTAATTTGTTCCTTAGTTAACCGCTTGCCTTGATGAGGATGCTGACCAGCTTAAACCACCCGATAAAGAGGAATGTTCTGATTTCTCAAAGTTTATAAAATGACTTCAGTAACATGGTCACACTGGACTGGAATAGTAGTAGATAATTTCACAGCTTGAATGTGTTCAGTAGCTTGGGAAATTTCCAACAAATGAGGAAAATAGGGTCTCAATAATTCCACATTGAAAACTGGATGCAGGCCCAAGAAGGATAGCAAATTAAGTTCAAAAGCATTCTCACCAACTTGCTTCACAATAGTATACATGCCATAACGAAGAGGATGAAGCTTCCTATTTGGTCCGTGAAGGCACTCTTTCTGAATATGTAACCATACCTTGTCACCAATCTGAAAGTGATGAGGAGTTCTATGTTTATCATGCCTTTCCTTATACTTCTGATTACTCTACTCCAAAATCTCATGAACTTGCTGCTGTAGGTGTCTAATGTTATCAATGAATTTTTTGGCTTTATCTACCTCCTTGTTAGCAATCAATAGATTATTAGATTGCAAAACTGGCAGTGCTACATCCATAGGTGCCAATGTATGATACCCAAGACAAAACTCAAATGGACGATGCCCTGTAGTACTATGGAGTGCATGGTTGTAGCTATGTTGAACGTAGGGTAAGATTTTTTCCCCATGTGCGAGGATGTTTTGAATGATACATCCATAATATATGAATGATCATTTGATTCACAACTTTTGTCTACCTATCTTTTTGGGGATGGAAGGTTGTGGACCTTGTCAACTTTGTGTCCATTTTAGCCCATAGTGCTGACCAAAATTTGCTAATGAACCTACTATCCGTATCAGAATAATGCTTTTGGGAAAACCAAAATGAACCCAAACATGTTCAAAAAATAACTTGGTAGTCTCTTCTACAGAAATCATCTTTTTATATGCTACCATGATTTCCATTTTAGAAAACCTATCTAGCACAATATATACACAATCATGCCCCCGCCTAGTAGTTGGAAGCCCAAACATAAAATCCATTGAAATAGACTACCATGGATTATCAGGAATAGGTAATGGTAAGTATAGACCCAACTTATGGTTTTCTGGCTTTGTAATTGCATAGGCTACACAAGCTTGTATATATGAAATTATATCCTGCTTCAATTTTTTCCAATAGGAATACTTTTGAAGGATAGCAGTAGTCTTACCAATAACAAAATGTCCCGCAACATGGATATAGTGATCTTCCCATACCATTTTCTTTCGTTCCTCAGTGGGTACACATATATGACCAACATGGAAAAGCAACCCATCCTACAAGTGAAAATTAGAGACACACTTTCCTTCTACCAAATTACTATATATGTTAGCAAAATCAGGGTCAATACCATATAGTTGTTCCCATGTGGATGATTGATAACCACATGAATCCAACATCAATGTCAAACCTGCAATTGGAGGCCTACTCAAATAATCTGCCACTTTGTTACTGCTTCCTTTTTATGATGAATTTTGAGGTGAAATTGTTGTAGATAAGTTGACCACCTCTGATTTCTATCATTCTATAACTTCCCTTGTGTTTGCAAGAATTGAACTGGTTTATGGTCTGTATGTATAACAGTTTCCTTTCCTAGTATATAATATTTCCATTGTTTGTAGGCCTAAACAATAGCATACAACTCCTTGTCATAGGTGGGGTACCTATGTACTATATCAAAAAAAGTTTCACTGTGATAGGAAACATGATGCCCATGTTGCATGAGTATTACACCAAGAGCATAATCAGATGCATCAGTTTCTATCTCAAATGATTGTTGCAGATCTGGGAGGACCAGTACTGGTGCTGAACATAGTCTTTTCTTTAACTCTTCAAATGCTTTTCGCTTTGCCTTTGTCTACTAAAATTTTTCATGTGCTCCACCCCTTAGTGATTAATTGAGAGGCCGTGATATATGTGAGAAACTAGAAAAAAATATGCGATAGAAGTTGGCTAAGCCCAAGAAGTTATGAATCTCTGTGAAAGTTTTAGGAGATGGCCAATCTATGATTATTTGTATCTTTACTGGTTCAACATGAAAACCCTTAATAGCAATGATATACCCTAAGTATTCAATACTATGCATACCAAAAGATGAATTCTCAATGTTGGCATAAAGTTTGTGTTGTTGCAGAGTTGAAAGCACTTGTTTAACATGCTGCAAATGCTCAGACCAAGTCTTGCTAAAAATGAGTATGTCATCCAAATAAACAACCACAATAGAATCAATGAATGGTCTAAGAATATCATTCATGAACCTCATAAATGTTGCTAGGGCATTTTTTAGGCCAAAAGGCATAACCAACCATTCAAATAAACCTTCCTTAGATTTAAATGCAGCCTTCCACACATCTCCTAGATCAATTGGTACTTGGTGATATCCATATTTCAAGTCAATTTTTGTAAAGAACATAGCCCCCCAAATTTGGTCCAACAAATCATCGATTCGAGGGATTGGATATCTATTTTTCACACTGACTTTGTTCAATTCCCTATAATCAATACAAATTCTCCATGTCCCATGTTTCTTTTTAGCAAGGACAATTGGACTACCACAGGGTGAAACACTTGGATGAATATGTCCTTTCTGAATCAACTCTTGAATTTGTCTCTTGATTTCATCATTTTCTAAAACTAACCTTCTATATATTGGCTCATGTGGTAGTGGTTTTCTTGGGATTAAATTAATAGAGTTCTTGAATTGATAGTGTGTTGGAACTCCCACCGGTGATTTAAACACACTACGATATTCTTTCAAAATTTTATCCATGTGATTTTTTTGATTTATTGTTATGGCTACCTTAGCATGTGTATTAACAACAACCGACTTTGTTTTATCAGGGTGAACCATGAGTAGAACAAAAGCTCCAGTTTGAGAAATCAAACATTTACATTGTTTAACACTAATCAAAGAAGAAGTTTGTGTTGGACATACCTATGGTATTCGATACCTCTTCCCACCAAGCTTGATTGTAACACTACGTGGCCTGGATTCATACACTCCATGCCTTTGATACATATAGGGTTTCCTTAACAAGACATCACATACATCAAGTGGTGCTACATAACATATCACTTCATCCTTGAAAGGCTTGATTGAATATGGAAGGTGACACTATTGATTCATTTGAATATCCTGCCCCTCATTTACCCATCCCATAGAGTATGGTTGTGGGTGTCTTATCACTTTCAAATTCTATCTTTTGACTGTCTCCCTAGATATCAAATTATTTTGGCTCCCACTGTCAACAATAAATGTAAAGGCTTTCCATCAACCCACATCTGTGAATTAAAATGTCTCTCTTCATCTTCACGATGCGTTACTTTAGCAGTCGCAACTATGACATATGGGTCTACTTCTATGACAGAATCATTCTCCTTTTTCTCAGAAGTATCTATTGGTGATGATTCAGATTCAACTTCCTCCCCTCCTATTTCTTTCATGAGATTTACTTCGACAATGTTTTGTATAATGGGTTGGGGACTTATGCATCTCACACCACATCCCTGTATTTGTCTATCTTTTTTGCATCCCACCATGTATTCTTAGGTGAGTTTGAGTGAGGTTCCTTGGTCACCTATTTTCCTGCAGATTTAGTGTCACCTTCAACCCTTGGCTTATTATTTGCAAAGTAGTCCCTCTTCCCTTTTTTCTTGGATTTCTCTTTAATTTTTGTAGCATATTTATAGGAATTTTCCAATGTCTCAATATTCAAATATTCCATCCCTGTTTGAATATACATGTGAATTCCACTCTGATATTTCAGAATTTGATGCTTCTATGAATCCTCAATACAAAGTTTTGCTGAAAGTGAATGGAATGTGTTGGTGTAATCTTGCATAGAATGATCCCTCTTCTTTCAAAGTAGCTGCCATTCTATGTATTTCTGTTCATAGACATCCTGAGGAAGGTATGCTTCTTTTATGTATTCCAAAAAATTCTCCCGACGTGGGCTTCTTATCTAAAGATATTTCCAAGCCATTTCCATCAGATAATTCCCATGATTTATTGGCTAATTTTTCTTCCCAGGATAATTTCACATGGGTTTCAACTTTGAGGAGAGAAAACATTATTTTTTCTACATCTAAGAAATCATTTACAGAAAAGTACCTATCCAATTTTGATAACCAGTTACCAATAGCTTCAACATCGATTTTTCCTTCAAAATTTGGGATGTCAAAATTTACCTAGACTTTGAAAGGGATATTTCCATGAAACATTATTCTTGATTCAGAGGGTTGTTGATTCTGTAGAAGGAGTGAAATTTGACTCATTATCTCCTCTCATTTCTTATTTAAAGCCTCTTCCACCAACTGCTTAATTTTATCGTCTGACATCTTCGATCGTGTGCGCCTCAAAGGTAAATATATTCTGACAAATCTTGTGTATCCAATCCTAATCTTTGGTAGGAGGGTCTTGTGTAAATTGGAATAAAGGATCTTTTCCACTCTAATAACACTAATCTAAATTATGAATATAATTACAATACCTGGTCTGATGCCTACGGTATTGTCAATTTCAATATAAAAACCAGAATACTAACAACAGAATTGCAAGCCAAAAATTCCATCCATTCTATTTGAAATTAGAGTTTATACAAATATGATGGATCCCAAGGGTCTCTATAATACCTTGGAAATGAAATGAAGAGTCATCATAATTTTTATTACAAATGAACTTATTAACACTACCAAAAATTTAAAAAAAAAAACTATATTAAAATTTAGGCCTACTTGGAGAAGGCATAACTTTCTAGTCCTAGGTCCGATTTGTGAACCGTTTAATTCATTGGAAAGATAATCCAAAATTTTAGACCCAAAATAGGGTTTCCTCAACAACAAAGGATTGTTTTATTTTTTTGGCATTTACTATGTTATCATTTGGATTAAAGTTTTGGTTTATAAAGTTTAATATTTAATAATTTGTCTCACAACTGATTCACCCCCCCTCTCAGTTGTGTTGGTGGAATATTATTCCTAAAACATATT
>MU223856.1:38546-51303 GCA_018584345.1 Thuja plicata
ATGACTGGATTCTTGGAAATGTTTATTGCACTTGTATTATCACAATAGATAATTACTGGTTCTAAAATTTTCATATGCATACCTTCCAGTAACTATTTGATCCATGCAATATTTGAGCAGTTTGCAGTAGCAGCAACATACTTTGCCTCTGCAGTAGATTGTAAGATGCATCCTTGTTTCTTGTTGATCCATGTGACAAGTATGTCACCCATGAAGAATGTTCCTTTAGTTGTGCTCTTCCAATCATCAATATTTCCAACCTAATAAGAGTCGGTAAAGACCTTAAGTTCAAATTTGCCTTCTCTTCTATACCATAAGCCATATTCCTTGGTATTCTTTAGATATCTTAGAATTCTTTTCAATCATTGATCTGTACAAATTTTGATTTACCTCTGATGACTTGTCTTCCTTTGTCAGTTTTCATCCAATTGCCATCGGTGTTCCAACTAGTTTGGACTCTTCCATCTTGAATATTTTCAGTACTTCTTTGATTTACTTGGATTGTGTAATGAAAATACCTTCATCTTGTTGCATGATCTGCAAACCAAGAGAAAGAACTTGATCTCTCCAAACATAGACATCTCAAAATCTTTGCTCATTTCATTTTCAAATGATTTTCATAGCATATCATTGCCTCCAAATATGATGTCATCAACAAATATCTCAACAATCATAATGTTAGCATTAGTATCTTCCTTCAAGTAAAGATTATTGTTTTCACTAATATTTACTAATCCATTACTTATAAGATAGGAATGAAGTCTTTCATACCAGGCTCAGGGTGCTTGTTTCAATACATACAGGGCTTTGTGAAGTCTACATACCATGTCCCTCTTGTCTAGATCAACAAACCCTTTTGTTTGTTCAATGTATACCTCTTCTTCAAGTATTCCATTTAGGAATACATACTTGACATCCATTTGATATACCTTGAATCCTTTATATGCAACATAATAAAGTAATATTCTTACTCCTTCTAGCCTAGAAATAGGTAGAAAGATCTCTCCATAGTCAATTCCTTCTTCTTGGGCATACCCCTTGCATACTAGTCTTGCTTTATTTCTTGTGACTTCTCTATTCTAATTCAGCTTATTCCTGAATATCCATTTTGTACTTATGACATTCTTGTCATCTGGTCTTGGTACAAGTTTCCATGTGTTTTTTTTCTCTATCTGTTCAATATCTTCATTCATAGCACTTATCCATTCATCATTATCTAGTGTAGCATTGATATATTTGGGCTCATAATCACAAATAAGACATCTTGTATTTAGAGACTTACTTCTAGTTCTCATACCAACCTTCTTGTCTCCTATGATCTGGTTTTGTGGATGGTTCCTTCTGACATATCTTGCAAGTACAGGTTTAGCTCTTTGTCTATTAGCTTGATCATCATTTTTTTCTTCATTATGTTCTTCATCACTTTATGCATCATTTTGAGAAATATTCTGATCATCAGTATTTCTATCCTATTGCTCACGTGCAATGACTTGTTTTCGGTTACATCTTGCAGAAAAGTGTCCAATCTCTTTGCAATTAAAACAAAAAAGTAGTAATTTACCTTTGTATTTACATTTGCCTCTTTTCATTCTTCTAGCCATAAGTGCGTCAATTTCATCAAGATCATATTCTTCACTTTCACTATCACTATCTTTTCTCATAGTGTTTTTATGACTTGATTTGCTTATTTTCATAGAAGTTTTGAATGTAGACTCTATGTTTGGTAAGACATTATTATCAAAGTTGTTCATATCAAATGAAATTAGTCTTCCAATCAAACTGTCTAGAGTAACATTGCTATTTTCTACTACTCTCATTTATTGAATGGCAGATACTCTAATAGCATAAGTAGGTAGTAAGGTTCTTAGAATTTTACTTACCACTGTATCTTCTAGTACACCTCCAACTCCTCAGACAACATTGACTATGTCTTTGATTCTTGTGTTGTACTGAGTGATGTTTTCACCTTCTTTCATTTTGAGATAATCAAACTTTCCTCTAAGGCTTTCTACCTTGGCTCTCAAAACATTTTTGGCACCACCATGTACAAGCATCAATTTGTTCCACATCTTCTTTGCAGTCTTGCAGGTTTTGACATCTTCAAATTCAGCATCGAAGAGTGATGAAGCAAGCTCTATCATCATGCAATTGTGCTCATTCTTCTCTCTCAATTGTTTGATTGTTAGTGCTCCTATGGGAAACACATATTCAGCATCTAATTATTGAGTAACATCATTACCAATACCTTATAAGTGGATTCTTATTCTGCTCTTCCTTGAAGCAAATTTATATTTGTTCAACTTGGGCACATCTCATCTATTCATCTTGTGATCTTTAGCTTAGGTCTTGAAACCTTCCTTCTGAGCACAAAAGATCTGATACCAATAGTTAGTAATAAATGAGAGGGGGGGTGAATCAGTGACCTCAAAACTTTAATCCTTAAATCAACCCTTAAAACTTATAACCACTAAGTATGTCTCAAGTTATCTTCTATCCTACAAGATGTATGTCTTGAAATACTTTAATCAATTTTCTACTTGTCAGATTTCTTTGCTAATCTCTCTTATGTGTGATTAATGATAAGAAGTTAACCATTTTACCAAAACACGGTAAATATGTAGAGTATGCCGATAAATCTAGAAATGCATATGTGAAATGTAAAACAGTAAAGTGATAAACCATAACCACATAACACAAGGCTTTTAACGTGGAAACCCTACTAAGGGGAAAACCACTGGGACCGGTAACCCAAATTTTCACTCTTCTAAAGTGAGCCCTATTAAGAGCCAACCATGTTAAAGGTTACAAACACACTATTAGGTGTGACCTTGTTAGAGGATTTAGAAATAGTTTGTCAACTAGTATTTGACATGTAATGCTACCATCCTTTATTAAACACTCACTTGGCCTATCAATAGGAATCGGGCATATCCAATTCTACTTTTGTGATCAAACTTTTTGATACTCCTTGGGATGTATCTCAATTGAAAAAGAATTTTAATTCCTTCTCGGTTAAGAGTCTTATATGCTTCAATGGTTAAACTGAAACACTAATGATCTGTTCATACATACAACTCAATTGTAGATTTTTAGATCTATTCTGGTTCCATTACTTCACTGATCAATATAATCAAATATATACCTTTGCTCCACACTTTCTCTACTCTATGATGCTTGTCTCACTATTATCGGTCTCTACAGAATCTAGCTCTTCTTTTAGCTTGTTGATCAGGACTGGATGAAGACTTTCTTCCCCATCATATTTTATTTAGCATCTCTCCTCTTCTCTTGTTCACCCCACAATTCATAATGAATTGGGTTTGTCTCTATATAGACATGATTTCCCCTTTTCTTGGCTTTTTTTATTCTTGGCATGTTCAAAAATTCTTGCTAATAGATTTAAAGAAAATCTCCAGTCTAATCTCGTAGAGATCTTCTTACCAACTGGACAAAGAAGCTTTAAAATAATTACTTATCTTTGGCTTTATCTGGATAATTAAAACAATGATAAGTATCTGTTATCTCTATATTTAGCTTCTTAATAGCTAAACATTTTTTTCATTTTTTGAACTCTCTGTTCTATCGGTCAACACTTCAATTAGTCATCAGTGACAACTAACTGTTCCATCGGTGTGACTTCAATTGTCATCAAGATCTTCATCCTTTGTTTTCTCCGTCAGGGAACACTGAAACTCTGCTCATTGGTAATGTTGTGTATTTCCTCATCAGGCAACACTGTGACTTTTTTCTTTTACTTAGACCGTTAGCTGCACTCCGTCAGTGTATGTAGTCACTTAGTGAATACTTCACTTATATGCTTTACTGATAACATAGCCTTTGATTCATTGGTTCTTTGAAGTCTTTAGGAAGTGTATCCATGACCATACAGATTATATCAATTTGACATCAATGAAAATACAATACATTAACTGATTTAATGCCTTGAATTATTATCAACTTAACATCTTCAAACATTCAATCAGTTATATGTCATCACTTACTCTATCAAGCATTGTTGTCACAATCCAGAAAATCAATTTTTCACTTAGACATCTGTAACAGCTCCAATATGCAATACTTAGCCAAGCGACCATAGAATTAGGATCATCACACATCCTTCTTCATATCATTATCTTCACTTGGTTTATTTCAAAAAAATTCATGGTTCCAAGATTTCTTTCCATGTCTCTGTAATTGGTTTTAGTCTCTGGCCTAAAGCCCTAAGTCTTGTTGAGTTATTTTTATGTAAAAACCCTAAACCTTCAAGACTTGTTTTTTTTTACGTTACCCTTTCTGAGCCACTAAGAATATTTTTAATACATGTGTACCTTTGTCATATAATATCCTAAGTAAGACTAAATATTCCTTTTTCTTTTGAGATTGTGTGCACACCGTTTATTCGTTCATGCCCATGTTCTAATCATTCAGTTGGCACTGAGTCACTAGATCATGTTCAAGTTCAAGCCTTTCCTCTATGATCTACTGAGGACCATGGATGCATATTTCATCGAGTGGATGGTTCTTGATCTCAAGATCTAACCTTGGTCAAGTAAAGTATTTGGAGATTCAGAGATACATTTATTCCTGAATCTCATAATTTAACCAAGGTCAATGATGTGTTACTTTTTCTCTTTGGTCGATGAATCTCATGATGGACGTGAGGTTAAGTAATTGGTTTAGAGATTTTGTGAGGATTGTAGATCTTTTTCAAGATGAGTGGTTTTCGCTTAATCTCACAATTTTTTTTTGATGTCGTGGAAAGTCTCAACTTTCGATGCATGCCATTTATGTAGATTAGATCCAGTGGATGGAACTTGATCTCGGAACAAACTCAAGGGTTAAGGAACTATTCAGAGACTTGTAGACAACGTTGTTTCTGAATCTCTACATTGAACTCTGGTCAAGAAAAGTAAGTTAGGTTTTAGTTCATATTTTGTGTGGACATCATCTAGACCATTCATCAGAGAAAGGATCTAGGGTTTGTATGTGATCTCAGAAATAATTGGTCAAGTACAAGAATAATCAAAGATTAAAGGAAAATCATTGATCAAGTTCTATTTCTGACATGATTGTAGGTCCTATGCCTGATCTCGTAATGGAACCAAAGGTTGAGCCATGTCTGGTCGATTTTACTTGGAGATTCAAAGATAATTTTATCTCTGAATATCTGAATGGATGATGATTTAAGTTAAAGATATTGATATTATGCGCTATCCATAGATCTTCTCTTGATCTTGTGGTTGTCACATGATCTCCGAGTATAACCAGAGTTAGAGAAATCATCTGGTGACTTGGAGAGAAGAAAGAATTCAGAACCAGAGGTTAAAGCTGAATTAGAGGCTAGTCAATGGTGCAAGTTAAAGAACAGACAAGTCTGAAAAGATCTTGTGGGCAGCGCTTTTCCATATGAATTAAATGTGGGAAAGATAGTGTTTAAGGAATTACGCCCTTGCACCACATGTCTCAGTGGGTTTAGATCAGCTTTGAGAGTAAACTAAAGGGAATTCATGTTGATTTTGATCCTGTGGTTGGTGTGAAGCCTTAAACGTAAAGTGCTCGATATCTAATGATCAAGGCATTGTGCCAAGCTGCCACCTATTCAAGGAGATCATTGAAAAGTCCAGGTAACCTAAAAGAAATCTATGGCTGAGATTTAAAAGAGATAAAAGTCTTGATCTTGATCTTTGATACCAAAGCTCGCGCTGCCTGTGACCATTTTAACCACTTTTCAAATATTTAAATCTTTATCTTAGGGGTTTTTAATCGGTGGATCATGTCTTATTACAGAGCATTAATTGACAAAATTTGATCTTTGTGGTTTTTCTTGTACACCTGTTGGATACTAAGAGATTGAAAGTTGGGTGGCTTTGAATGCACTTTAACAGAGAATATTATTTTAGGGCCTTGGATAGTGTATTAATCAAGTTTTATTCATGTCTCTTTTCTTTTCCATAAATAAGGTGTCTTTTCAAAAAATTGTAGAGGCCGAGATCATATTTTATTCTTGAAAGGCTGAGCTTGTTGATATTTTGTAGATCTGAAGAGACAAGACTTTACTAGGGTATTTAATGTGAACAAGACATTCCATTTATTATTCTTTTGACAGAGTTGTATTCTGCAATTTCCTAGGTTGATGGCAGCTAGATTATCTTTCTTAAGTAGACTAGAGCATGGAATGTTTCAACTTGACCAATGATAGAGTTGCTTAGTTGTTGTGATGAATTTAATTTTCTATGTCATGTATTATTTTAATATTTTAAGCCCTGACACAAAATGATCTAAATCTTTTTGTAGTCCTTGGCTTATAAAATGACTTCCATGATCATTTAGTAGAGGCTGGAAAATTTGGAAAGTAACAAAGCATTAAGCAATTTACTGTTTCCAGTGATTATAACAGATGTATATCTAGAGACTATTATTATAGAATAGAAATTTGTAAGTCTTTTGCATTTGTTGAAGTGGTATATGTTTTGAAACATTTGGGAATTGAAAATGGACTCTTTGTACTTAATACAACATTTTTGATTCAAGTCTCTCCTTTTTTCTTTCCTCTTGAGTTTTTAATCTTCTGGTTCATTGCTTAGAACTTCTTTATGTATATGTTTTAGTCCATAATTTCTATCAAGGATCAAATTAAATTTTTCTTTGGATAAGACATGGACTCTTTGGGTTTGTCTATATAAGGATTAATAAGAAGTGTTTGATCTAGAGTTACCTGTATTTATGGTTTTGAGTCCTTGACAATAGTTAGTTTCTATGTCCTGTATCTGAACTAGAAACATTTCCTAATGGATAAAGCACTGATCAATAATTAGTATCTTGTACATTGATACATATTTGAATACATTTGGTTATAGTCTGACCTATCAAAAACATCAAAACCATTTCAGTCCTTTTGAGTTTTGTGGTTTTTGGTTGTCATGTATGGTAATGAAGAGTCACTGAATGAGTGGTTATCATTTCATACTTTCTTAACATTTATTTTTTGTTAAAATCTAGAGTTCTAGGGATTTGTAAAGAATTAAATATCAATATGGATTAGGTGTACCTGCCTTGGCATTGCAGAGCCAAAAGTGCAAAGGGAAGTCTTGTCCCTATAGTTGGTCCAGTTATCTTACAGAGCTTTCACAATTTGAGCTCACCACTCCTAATATCAGTCTTAAGATATATTGGTTGTTTCTCAAAGCGTAATAGTTTTAAACACCAACAGGTGCCATAACTCTTCTTTATTCTTCTACAAGGTGTAGCTTTTTCAAATCTTCATGTTTGTAACAACTAGGTGCAAAATCACCCAAATATGTTTTATAGTGTTCCAGTGATCACTCCCCCTAGGATTAGATCCATACATCAAGTCCAAAAAATTATATAACTTTGAAAGCCACTGGACTGATGCATTCATGCATTAATTAATTACCACAGGGAGGGGCTCTCACCCCATGCATTCTTCTGAGATACTCAAAAGAATCTTTTGGAAAAGGTTTTGTAAACATATCTTCTATTTGTTCCTTTGTGCTAACATACTCCAATATGATCTCCTTCTATGCTACTTTGTCTCTCAATAGCTGATACTTAATAGAAATATGTTTAGTCTTTGAATGCATTACATGATTCTTCAACATATTCACTATGCTAGTGATATCACAATGGATAAGCACTGCCTCTTCAAAAATTATTCCAATGTTCTTCAGCATTTTTTTCTTCCAAACAATCTATGTAAAAATTATAGCAGCAAAAACATACTAAAATTCTATGGTAGACTGAGCTATACAATCCTACTTCTTACTTACTCATGAAACCATCCTTTTTCCAAGGAATAATGCTCCTCCACTTGTACTCTTTCTATCATATATCCACACTACATTCCCAATCAACATCAGTATAAGCATGTAAATTAAATTCATTAGATTTTTAATACCATAAACCATAGTCTATTATTCCTTTCAAGTATCTAAAATTCTTTTCATAGCAGCAAGGTGTTTCTCTTTACGATTTTCTTGATATCTTGCCACAATCTCATCTACATTATAAATATCTTGTCCGGTGTGAGTTAGATATTGTAGACCTCCAATCATTGATCTATACTTTGTCTAAAAAACACTCTGAGTTTCATCATTATTAGAAAGTTTATAACCAGTTTCCATGGGTGTCCCAACAGGTTTACAATCTTCCATTCCAAATTTCTTCAACATTTGCTGTCTTTTTGGATTTTTTGTTGTCCCTGTCTTTATTGTTTTATCTGTGGGACTTTTTTTGGCTCGGTTGTTGGATGGTTGTTTCCTTTCCTTCTTGGGTGCCTCGGCACAGTTGTTTTTGTTCTTCATTGAATATTTCTATTAACTCTTTTTAGGTTTCAGGTCGTTGTAAAACTTGTTGAACTCTTATACTTTGTAAAGGTTTCAGGTCCTTGTAAAACCTATTTTTACTTAATCAGAACATTTCCTTAAGATACTTTGTCTGATATATACAAATACCATTCTTGTTCTGATTAATTTGCAATCCAAGGAAAAATTTCATCTCACCAATCATTGACATTTCAAGTTCATTTTCCATCTCTTTAGAGGAATGTTTACTCATTTCATCATTACCTCCAAAAAAGATATCATCAACAAAAACGTTTATGATTAGAATTCCATTTTCACTAGTTCTTAAGTATAAATTAATGTTTGTATTACCTTTCCTGAAACTAAGATGAAGTAGATACATGTCTAGTCTTTCATACCATGCTCTCAATGCTTGTTCAAATCCATACAAAGTTTTCTTCAACTTGCAAACCATGTCTTCATCTTCTGTCAAAGGAAATCCATCAGGCTGCTGTATGTATACCTCTTCCTCCATATCTCCATTTCACATCCATCTGATATACCTTAAATTCTTTATGTGCAAAATAAACACAAAATAACCTAACTACTTCCAACCTAGCAACAAGAGAAAATATTTCTTCAAAGTATATGCCTTCTTATTGCGAGTAGCCTTTACAAACCAATCTAGCCTTATTTCTTACCACTGTTCCTTCCTCATCCATTTTTTTTCTGAAAACCCACCTAGTTCCTATAACATTCTTGTTTTCAAGCCTTGGAACCAATTTCCAAGTGTTGTTTTTCTTTATCTATTTTAATTCTTTCTACATAACCTTAGTCCAATATTCATCTCTACATGCCTCATTAGTATATATTTCAGTTCGACTTGACAAATCAAACAAATTTCATCTCTTAATTTTGATCTTGTCATCATTCCTCTATTTTCATCACTAATGATTTGATTTCTAGGATGGCTCTTCTTAACATACCTCAGAGTCTTAGGAATTTCAGTAAGATAATTTTATTCATCTTTACATACTTTGATCTCATTATCAATCTCCAAAGGTTCTTCAGGATCTGCCGTGACCTCCTTAATCTCTGCAGTCTAATCATAGTCATACATTCTCTCTTGAATCTGAAACCTTTCATCTATCCTCACATTAGTACTTTCAATGATCTTCATCAATCTCAGATTGAAACATTTATAGGCTTTTCTCTTAGTGGAATAATCAAGGAAGATACCTTCATCACTTCTAGCATCAAACTTCCCTATCTTATCATCTCTTTTGATATAGCATTTACTTCCAAACATTCTGAAATATTTTATAATAGGAGTGTGATTAAACCATAATATATAAGGAGTCTTACTTGTACCTTCTCTTATCTAAATTTTATTCAAGGTGTATACAACAGTACCAACAACTTCTCTCCAATGAACATGTAATATATTTCCTTCCAGCAACATAGTTCTAGCATCATCTAATATTCTTTTTTTTCTTCACTCTACTATCCAATTCTGTTGTGGTGTCCTAGGAGAAGATATATGTCTATATATTCCATGCTCTTCATAGTAGGTATTAAACAAATCTAAACTAAACTCACCACCTCTATCTGATCTCAAACATTTTATCTTCAAGCCTAATTCATTCTCAACTTTTTCTTTGAATATCTTGAATTCTCCAAATGCCTCAGAATTCTCTCTTAGATATGTAACCCACATCATCCTAGAAAATTTGTCAACAAAAAGTATAAATTATCTTTCACCATAGCAAGATCTTGTTCCTGTAGGACCACATAAATTTGTATGTACCAGATCTAACTTCCCTTTTGTTGAGTAAGATTTTCTTTTAAAACCACTTCTATTCTTCTTCCCCATAACACACTCTCTACACATAGTGTTAGATGGTTTCATAATCTTAGGTAGATATCTAACTTCATTAGTCATACTTTCCTTCACAATATTATCAAAGTTAACATGACAAAATATTCTCTGCCATAACTAATTGTCATATACCTTCACAACTCAACAAGAATCCTTAGATGTATTTAATTCAAATAAATTACCTCTTGATTGAGTACTAGATGAGATCAAGTCTCCTGACTTACTTCTAATAGAAAATTTCCCGTCAATGAATTTAAAGTGATAATCATTGTCCACTAGTTGTCCTACACTCAAAAAATTATTCTTAAGCCCATCAACAAGAAATACATTGTCACTATTAGTTTTTCCATCTAGAGAAATAAATCCTAAAGACATTATTTTTCCATTAGTATACTCAAAGGAAAAATATTCAGAAAGCATTACCGGCAGACAACAGGAATCACCGGCGGAACACAAGCAGTACCGGTGAAACGCAAGCATACCCGAAAGCACAAAGAATTTTGAGAAAAAATGCTAAGTATAAATATGACAAGCTTCACCGGCGAACATAAGCATTACCGGTGAACATAAGCATTACCAGCGAACATAAGCATTACCGATGACATAGTTTCCAGAATCAACCTGACAGGAATAGACAAGCATACCTGACAACTTGTTCAAATAAAGGAACACCGACGATCAAGAAAACCAACCATCAGAACCGACAGACAGATCAAGAACCCACAAATTGTGGATCTGAGTTTTACACATCAATTAAAGCAATGTAAATCTATTTATAGAGTTTTATTTTTGTTTTAAATCATATTAGATGGTCATGCATGCTTTATGTAAATGCTTTAAAGCATCCTAACAGATCTAAAGCATATCTAACTACAAATCAAGATCAAGTTGTATATCTTGAATCTAGAGTTAACGTGTAAATGCATGAATCAAGAATTGAGCCTAGATTAGTATAAATAGATGTTCATACTCAATTATGAGAACATGAATTCTTAGTTATTGATAGCTATAAAGAGCATCTAAGGATCAGAAGGCAGAATTCATGCAAAGATCACAAATAGAATATATCAGTTATCAAAGAACACACAGAGGCTATCAACGAGCAGATAAAGGTAATACTCAATCATGGAAGGATGATCAACAGTATTTTTGGAGCTTCAGAGGATTTTTTTTATCAGCAATTGAAGATTGCATTTATCTTCAGATCAAAGACTTATATAGTTGCGCTCTAACAAGTGCATCACATCTAAAATCCTTTTGTAGAAGGTAGACTTAACAGTCCTTTGTAAATCTCTTAACAGAGTGCACACTTAACAATGTTGCTAAAGCTTCAAATGACGTAGATCTTAATAGGTCTCCACTATAATACTCCTAACAAGGTAGGTCATTAGAAGTGACCAAATTATAAGCCTTAACCGGCTCTTCTTATCTGCAGATAGTGAATTTTGTGGGTAACAATCCCCACCGCATTTTTTACTTCCTTAACAGGAGTTTTCTACGATACCATATCTTGTGTTATGTGTTATCAAATTTCATTTATGTTTCTTTTACTATTACACATCAAATGGAATGTATGATATGATTTCACATACATAAAGAAAGATGAACAAATAGATAAGTTGTTTTACAAACTGACGACTAAGGGTTAATGGGCTAACCAAGAAAAGTTTTAGAGGTACTGATTCACCCCTCCCCTCTCAATACATCATCTCAATACAATTCAAACAATTGGTATCAGAGCTTAGTCTCTCTCTTGAAAAGATTAAAGACTTGAGAGAAAAGATCAGAGCTATGGATAAGTTCAGACTGCACATGACTATTGAGAATGAGTAGTTACAGATGCAAATAAACTTTGAGCAGTATAAGGAGGCGAAGATAAAGCTAAGAAAACTTCTTGATGAAAGACAAATAATGGCAACCAGGTTGAATGAGAAAGACTACAAAGAAATGGAAATACAATAATATTTTGAAGCAACAGAATCATTAGTGAGAAAAGCTTCAAACGCATCAGTTGAAGAAATTACAAGTATGTAGGAGATCAATCTACATCTGATAGATCAAATCAAGATGCTACAAATTAGTCAAGAGACTCAAATGGTAAAAATGATTGATGTTATGAATGATGCAAGAAAAGCTGAAAATGAAAGAACACTAGCCATTGATGACAGGAGGAAAATTACAGAGAAGCTACAAGAAAAAGAATCAGAGATTCAAAGACTCATTGAGCATCACCATGAGGTCACTAATCAAATTATTCTTATGAGTCAAGAAGCAAACAGATTAAATACAGAACTCATAGAAAGAATACAGATCATTAGTGAGCTAAGAGAAGAGAACGAGAAATTAAAGTATGAAATCAAAGTCCTGAATCAACACAATGAATTGATCAGAAAGGATGAGGATAGCAACAAACGGATGGATGATTTTCTTGATGGACAAAGAAGAGTCAAAAACTACACAGGATTAGGGTACAATGAGAATGGAGAATCCTCTAATCAATCTGATAAAAGGAATGCTTTCACGACTCCAAGATCCAAGAAGCTGTCATGCAATCACTGTGGAAAACCAGGCCACACCT
>MU223857.1:0-12738 GCA_018584345.1 Thuja plicata
TATTAAATAACTTTTGAATTCCTTTTATGTATATTAGCCAAAGAGGGTGGATTTGATTTAATTAAAAGCACTTAGGACTTTAGGATTAAATCAATTAATCATAGGGATTTTAGCTAATAATCATTTATGATTTAGGAATTAAGTGTAATGTCGGATTTATGCAAATTTGGGTTTTCTGCATTTGAAACTCAGTCAATTAAAGTCAATTAAGAGAAGAATTTTCCTCATACAATAGGACTTCGAAGATGAGAAAATGCAACAAAATTGATTAGGTTGTTAGGTGCCAATTTTGGGGTATTACAGTGACTAGACACAAACTGACTAATAATGATGAGACTCAAAGTGTTGTACAGACTAAGTACAAATCGATGATTGGAGGTCTACAATATCTAACTCACACTAGACTAGATATTACCAATGCAGTTGGAATTGTGGCTAGATATCAGACAAATCCTAAAGAGACACATTTTGCTGCTATAAAAAGAATTTTCAGATATTTGAAAGAGACAGTAGAATATGGACTGTGGTATGAAAAATTAGAAGATTTTTTCTTTGTAGGCTTATACTGATGCTGATTGGGCAGGTAATGTGGATGACAAGAAGAGTACAAGTGGTAGTGCATTTTTCCTTGGAAAAATATTGGTTTCTTGGTTGACAAAGAAGTAGAACTGTATTGCTCAATCTACTACTGAGTCAAAGTATGTTGCTGCTGCAATAAATTGTTCACAAGTTGTTTGGATGAAACAAATGCTGAAGGACATTGGAATAATTTTTGAAGAACCAGTGGTTATCCATTATGATAACACTAGCACAGTTAACATGTCAAAGAATCCTATAATGCATTCAAAGACTAAACATATTTATATTAAGTACTATTTCTTGAGGGAGAAGGTAGTAGATAAAGAGATAAAACTGGAGTACATTAGCACAAATGAACAGATAACAGATATATTTACTAAACCTTTGCCAAAAGATGATTTTGAATATCTTAGAGGCATGCTTGGGGTGGTGGCCCCTCTCAGTGGTAATTAAATGATGTAGATATGCATCAGTCCAGTGGATCTCAGAGCTATATCATTCTCTGGACTTGATGTATGGATCTACTCCTCAAGGGGAGTGTTCACAATAGAATACTATGGAGTACATTTGGGTGATCTTTCACCTGGTTGATGGATATAAAGATTTGAAAAAGCTACACCTTATAGAAGACTATAGATGAGTTATGGCACCCTTTTCCATTGCTACCAAAGGGGGAAGGAATCTATGTGAAATTCCCTACTATTTTGATAGATTTGTGTTGAGGATATTGAGAAGATTGTATTGAGAGAGAGTGATTTTGGGTTGATGCATATGGATTTTCCCATATGTTTTCATCAATGCCAAAGGTGGAGATTGTTGTATGATATTAGTTTTGGGTACTGATCATGCTGTTGATATTCATTTTTTGTCACTAATGTCAACGTATGTTTTTGTGGAGAGGACAGACTAGCTACTTGATTGGAAGAAGTGTACGGACACTGTACGGATGATTCAGAATGATTGAAGTTGGATTTATGTAGAATAATGTGTGTTGAACTTATTCCTAAGTTTGCATGGCTTTATGTTGCATATTACAAATGTTACAGTTGATTTGGTGAAGACTGGTTTCTGGACTATAACTGTGATGTTGGATAGAGAAGGTCTCTATGTTTCGGGTATATCTTTCTGGAGAAGATATTTTAGGTGATACGAGCTTACTGGTGGACATTTGACATATGTTAGAATAATGGGTTCAGTTTGATTATTGTTTGGTTACTGATGATGTCAGCTGTGGCATGTATTCTGGAGGAGACCTATTTGGTGGCCGAATTCAGACATGTAGTGTGTAAAATGAAGTGTGAGCATGGATTGCAGATCTAGAAGTATATGTGATAGATTATATTTGATGTTTAATTCTTATAGGTACCATGTGTATCTTAGAAAGGGGTTATATAATTATTTGTATATTAGAAATCCTTAATTCGCCGACCTAATTAATTATTTGTGTATTAGGAAAACTTAACTAGCTGACCTAATGAATTATTGTAAGAGGGTATATATGAGTGATCTTTTATTTTGAAAAGATGTGACAGAGATGGAAAATAAAAAGAAGTGAAAGTTGCAAGGTTTGTTTGACTGCTGGATGTAGAGCAAAGTTTATGAGAAAAGTACTTCATTGGAACTGACCAAGAAAAGACAATTTCTACCAGGAAGTTCATTGGATTGTGTATTTTATATATACACTTGTTCAGATTGTGAATCCTTGAGGGTGGCTTTAACTTTCTTTGGGAAGTGTGCCTTGGTAGTGAGCCTACTATTTATTTTGACTCCTAACAAGGTATGTCTCCTAATAGGGACTATGTACTATAATGTTTTAACAAGATCCTAACAAGGATAAATATTTTAACAAGGATACTATACTCTCAGTACATTATTTGTGGGTACTAATTCCCACTAGGGTTTTAACTTTAACAAGGTTTCCTCGACAACATGTATTGTGTTATGGTGTTGGCATTTACTATGTTATCATTTACATTTGCAGATTTGGTTTATAAAGTTTAAAGTTTAATAATCTATATCATAACTGATTCACCCCCCTCTCAGTTATCTTATGGACTATTATTCCTAACATTCTCAAACAATATCCAAGTATGCTTCAAAAAATAGAGGCTAAAGCATTATCGAAACGCTGTTTGGGATGAAATTGAAAATTTTGATGCATTTGGCATTGATTGGATGGATAAAAGTCAGAACAAGATGGAATACTTCCTGAACAATATTTCTTTGAGGCTAGAAGACATTACATGTGTAGGAATGTCTAAAATAGAGGTTCAATACAGGCCTTCCATTCCAAACAATGTTGAAATTTGGCAGGTCTTTGAAGATGATTTGGATTTTTTGAGATTTTAAACTTGTGAATCAAACTTTGGAATAAAGAGATGGATTTTAGTGGTCATGTGGAGACCTTGGATGGTAAAGATAGTTTTCTTGGTAAAGATATTCTTTAGCTAAAATCAAATAAGTTTCCAAATGGATTGGTTGTGCTTGAGAGAGCCTTTGATAAAAATGACAAGCCCTTTTCTACAACCACTTTGAATGGGAATGAGGATTTGGAGGAGGTGTATTTAGGGACATATCAAGCTCCTAAGAAGGTATATGTTGGTAGGAAGTTGTCCCCTAAACTTAGAGAATTTTTTGGTTGATCATCTCAGAAAATATAAACATGTCTTTGCATGGTCTTATGATGACTTAAAAGCGTACATAGAAGATATTTTCCAACACGAGGTTCCTCTAAAAGAAGGCACAAAGCCTTTTAGAAAGAATTTAAGACCCATTAATCCTACTCTGGCACCCAAGATGCAAGAAGAATTGAAGAAGATGAGGGATGCTGGAATTATCAAGTCTATTAGACATTCAAGATGGGTGTCCAATTTGGTACCAGTGAGAAAGGAAAATTGTGACATCAAACTTTGTGTAGATTTCAGAAATTTGAATATTAATTCGTTGAAGGAAAATTATGGATTGCCCAATATGGAAGCTATGATAAAAAGAGTTACTGGATCTGAATTGATGTCTATGTTGGATGGATTTTCAGGATACAATTAGGTCATGGTCAAGGAATTAGAGAAATTCAAGACTGCATTCACCACACCCTGGGGAACTTATGTATATCTTAGAATGCCTTTTGGTTTGAAAAATGTTGGGGCAACCTTTTAGAGAGCCATGGATGTGGTGTTTCAAAATTTTATAAATAAGTTTTTAGCAATCTACCAAGATGATCTTACTTCTTATTCAACACAAGAAGATCAACACTGTGATCATCTTGAGAAAATCTTTATAAGAGCAATGGAATATGGGGTTTCTTTTAACCCAAAGATGTGTGTATTTGGGGTAATAGAGGGAAATTTTTTAGGCCATATTGTATTTAAAGATGGATTTAGGATTGAACCAGAAAGGCTAGATACAATTGATAAGATCCCTCAGCCCAAGAATGTCAAGGGCATTCAATATTTCTTTGGATAGGTAAACTTATTAAGGAGGTTTGTTACTAACTTTGCAGAAACCAATATTCCAATCTCAATAATGATGAAGAAAGGATCCAAAGTGGAATGGAATGAAGAGGCATGAAAATATTTTTTAGATATTATGCAGGCTATCAAACATGCTCCTCTTTTAATAACCCCTGATTATGGTAAACCTTTGCAAATCTTTTCCTTTGCTTCATACAATATTGTTGATGTAGTATTGTTGCAAAATAATTCAGAGAGATTTGAAATAACCATCTCCTTTTTTAGTAAGTCTTTACAAGTAGTAGAACTAAAGTATGACATCATGGAGAAACAAGCCTATGCTTTGTTCAAAGCTGTCAAATGTTTTAGATGTTATTTGGTAGGAGCAACCATAATTGCTTATGTTCCTAGTGCTGCTATAAAGGACATTTTGGTCCAACAAGAGGTCTCGAGGAGGAGGTGTAGATGGATAAACAAGATTCAAGAATTTAATATTGAAATTCATATCACAAACTTTCTCAGAGGCCTAGGACTTGCAAAACTCATGGATTAGAGGAATTTAGATGCAAATCATATATATATGATAGAAGAAGAGAAGAGGCCTTAAATATGTGATATGGATTGGCATGACTGGTATAAAGATATTATTGGGTACCTCTAGAAAATAATACTACCCCCTTACATGGATGAAAATAGAAAAAGAATAGTTAAGTTGCATGTTGTTAAGTATGCAACAGTTCAGGGACAATTGTGGTGGAGGAGCAATGAGGGATTATTGCTCAAATGTGTGGACTATGACAGATCCAAGAACATGTTGGAACAAATGCATAATGGTGCATGTGAAGTCCATTACATGTCTAAGACTAATGCACATAATATTATTAGGTTTGGTTTTTGGTGGCCTACCATCTTCAAGGATTCCCATAATTATGTTAAAAAATGTGACACTTCCCAAAGATTTGCACTTAACCTTAAGTTTGGTAGGAGTTTTCCCTTGAAGCCTGTCATAGTTGAGACACCTTTTAAGAAATGGGGAATGGATTTCATTGGGGAGATTCAAAACAAATCGAGTGGGGGTCATTAATGGATCCTAGTGGCAACTGATTACTTTACCAAGTGGGTGGAAGCAATTCCCACTAAAAGAGCCACTATTAAGATTGTGATTGATATCATGTTGCAGAATATCTTAACTAGATTTGGTTGTCCAGAGACTATTGTGGTAGACAATGCAATGTGTTTCAGATCAGAGGAATTTAATGTTTTTTGACAGCAATATAGGATCCAAGTTTCTTTTTCTTCCCATATCACCCCCAAGGGAATGGTCAAGCTGAGTCGAGTAACAAGAGTCTGATTAAAATTATGAAGAGAATACTGGATACAAATAAGAAGGCATGGGATTAAAAATTGCAACTAGCACCGTGGGATGATAGAGTAACAGTAAAGAAGGCCATTGACTGTGCACCTTTTGATTTATTTTATGGTATCCATGCTAGGTTACCTCAAAATAATTTCTTGCAAGTGTACAAATTTGTCCAAGAATATGATGATGAATTAGATGATGATATGAGGATCAGAATGGCTAATTTGATACAATTGGATGAATCCAAGAGGGAAACACATGACATAAATGTTAAGTTACAGTTTTAATGTAAGGATTTGTATGACAAAAGAGCCACTCAAAGAAGTTTTGAAACTGATGACTTGGTTCTAATCTAGAATTCTAGATTGGAGGACAAAGGAAAACATGGTAAACTTGATCCTATTTGGCTAGGACCATACATGATTGATAGAAGGTGGGGTTCTGATTCATACATTTTGAAGGACTTAACTGGAAATGTTCTAGAATTACTGGTTCATGGACAGTTCCTAAATCTTTACTTCTCCTGAATTTTTGAAATCCATGAACAAGTAGGTTTGTACATAATATTTTTGTTGTTTTTGGCTATTGTAGGTTAGTTTTTCTTTCTTGTAGGTGGTGTTCTTGTCCCAAAGTTCTGGAATCTAGCATTGAACTTGTGTTCAACCTTCCGCAGTCAGAGCCACTGTTAACAGTGTAAAAAATATTCATGGTTATAGGATTTTCCAAGTGCTTTTCCCTAGTTTCACAAGCCCTAATGTCTTTGTGCTTAAAACCCTTGGTATTTCAAGAGAAAAACCCTTAAACCCTAAGTCTTTGTGGCTTGTTATAAAATCACATTAATTTTTCAAGGTCACTTAATTCTCATATCTGTGTGCCACTTTATCTTTTATGTGTTGTCTCCTAATCTAACAATCGAGATTGAATATTCCTTATGGTCTAGAGACTTGGCGAGGCAAGTTTATCTCTTAATCTTAGAAAAGTTGGGAATATTCTCTTTTCATTTAGTGATCTAGAAAAGGTACATCTTTATTTCTTGGTGGGTCTAGTCTTTCCTTTATATCCTCATCTCTTAATACTTGGCGGTTAGTTCTTAACATCTCAAGATCTGGCAACAAAGGTATGACTTGAATTTTTATTTCTATCTCCTAGTCTCGTAATTTTTTAGTTAAGTTTCAGAAAATCTGGAGATCTGGTGAGGGTTGTTGATGCTGATTAGATTGGAGGGCTAGTGTTGGATCTTGTAATTTAAGCTGGGTCAAAGGAAGTATTTGGAGATTCAGAGAAATATTTGTCTCTGAATCTCAAGATCAAACTGCAATTAATTTTTTTTTTCTAAGATTTAGTGAGAACAATTGATGCAAGATTAGATCAAGGGTTGGCACTGAATCTCATGAACAAACTAGAGTCAGGACTATTATTCAGTGACTTAGAGATATGTGTTATCTTTGAATCTTGAGACCAGACTAGAGTTAAAGAATTTATATAGAGATCACGAGATAAAGCCTTGTCACTGAATCTCAGAATGGGCCTAGGGTTAAGTAAATTCTTTTAAGATCTGGCATTGACCATTGATTAATACCAAGATGTATGGCTATCAATGAATCACCAGATAAGTCAAAGTCAAGCAGAAGGATTCATTGATTATGAGATAAAAGGCTAGGATTTGATAAGATGAAGACACATGTCCAAAGGATTCATAAGCTCAGTGGTTATTTCTCAATCTCTTAATAAACCATGGGTCAAGACATGCTTTTGATCATTCAGAGATAGCCTTTATCTTTGAATCTTGTAATTAGACCAGGGTTAAGACTTTCATCTAGAGATCTAGAGATACAAAGGGTCGAGTTGCTCTGGGTTAAAGGCAAGTTAAAGATAAAGACCGATCAAGTTTGAGAAGATATAACAGACAATGTTTTTCCTTAATGCTAGAGATGATCAAAGATTAATGCTCAAGGCATCACGCCCACTTAAATCATGTCTGGGACGGTTAGCATAGGTCAGAAAGGAATAGGGATTTCTCAGGTCCACTAGTATTTTTCCACGTGGAGGTTAGTGGGACCAACGGTTTGAAAGTAAGGATTAGGTAAAGGTAAGGAAAGTTTATGTTGATCAGATAGACAACGCTATGCCTAGATGTAGAGATGATCAACATATAATGTTAAAGGCATTGCACCAGGGTGCCACCTATCTGATGAGATTGTTAGAGCTTAGGTGACTTAGGGAAGATCTACGGCTCATTTTTAAAGTTGAAAAATGTTCAAATCTTGACCATTGGTGCCATATTTTGCACCACTTGTGACCATTATAACTGATATTTTAATTTCAAAATGTGTTTCTCAAAATTTTCATGGCGGTGGACTGAGATTTTTGTTCCTAGTCATTAATGCATCGATCTAATTTTCTGTGTCATCTTTGCATAGTAGTAGAATGGTGTTTGGATAAGGATTGTGAAGCTCAAAATGTTTTTATGATCAGAATTGATAGTTGGGGTTTCTAATCAGATTGATACACCTTATAGCAGTGCTTGGTCTCCTCTACATTTATGTTGAGTTGTTCTCCACGTCATGGTGCTTGAGAAATTAGACTTCATGGTACTATTCTTTACATCCCAAGAAGTATGGTATCTATTTATCAGATTGCACAGATTAGAGTGAAGATATGGTTTCAACTTGATAACAGGGTAGCTGAATGAATTGAATGCATTTATTATTGTAAACCCTAACCCTAAATGATCTTAAGCTTTTTGCATCCTTGTTTCCTATAAAAGGATTTTCAAGATCATTTAGTAGGGGCTGGATAATTGGGAAAGTAGAGAGCATTAGGTGTCTTACTTGTTCTAGTCTAGGATATAACATATGTTTTGAGACTATATTAAGATAGAGTAGAAAGTTCTTATTATCTTTTGCATATTATTGTATTGTGTATTTCCTTAGTCATATTTTTGTAGAAACTTTGATTCATCATACTTAATATAAGTTTTCTTAGATTTTAAGTCTCTCCTTTGTGTTATCTTTTGAGTTTTATGACTTATTGCATAAGATTTTCTTATGTATATGTTTTATTCCATAAGTCTTTGATCTGAGATAAAATTAAAATGCTTTGGATATAATATAGGCTCATTTGGTTATCTATATAAAGATATTATAAGCAATGCGTGGTCTAGAATATTTATGTTTATGGTTATGAGTCTTTGGCTAGTAGGTTGGTTTTAGTTTCAATATTTGTATTAAGGAGTTTCCCAATGAATAAGGCACTGATCAAGAACTAGTATACTCTTTTGAGATATATGTCTGATAGGTTTGGATATATTCTACCCATCCTTAAACATCAAAACCATTTTAGTTCCCTTTATGTTTTGTGGTTTTTGGTTGTTGTCCTACATGGTAATGGAGATTAAATGAATTTTTGGTTAGCATTTAGTAATTTCTTATCATTATCTGTTGTTTAAATATAGAGTTATAAGGAGTTGTAAAGAGTTGAATGTTTATCTAGATTAGGTGTACCTACCTTGGTTTTGCAGAGGCAGAAGTGAAGATGGAAATATTGTCACTATAGTTGGTCCAATTACCTTTCAGAGCTTTCATAATTGGAACTAACCACTCCTAACATCTATCTCAAGGTATATTGGCTACTTTCAAATTGTAATAGTTTTAAACAACACAACCTTTAGGACTCACTGTCCAAGATACAAATCTACAAAGATATCACACCTAGTGAAATGACTGATAGAAACATCTTTTCTTAAATATTTACAATGAAGTTCATCACTCACAATATCTTCTCTACATCCATTATACTTCTCAAATACAAGCTCACAACTTACACACTTCACTTTTCACCACAATCCTAATCAAGAAAACAACTCTCCTTTATACAAGTTTACAATAAGCAATTAGGTCAGCCAATTAAGACCTTACCTAATCTATAAATAATTACATAACCCCTTTCTATGATACACATGGTACCTTAAACAAGTAGACATAAATTAAAAATCATCAAATATAATCCAAGATCTGCAATCCATGCTCACCATCCACAATACACGCTACATCTCTAAAGTCGACCCCAAATAGGTCTTCTCCAGAACACATGCCACAACTGTTGTCACCAAGAGTCTTGCAACCCAAGAGTAATAACAAAAATTCCTCAACATTTCTCCTAAAATTCCCCAATCTTTTATAACATGAATCATTATCACACTCAAGTTATCCATTAAACCCAGAGATTAACACTCTCACAATTCTCTATCACTGTTATGCAAAAAGTCTTCACCAAAATTGTTGTAACTCAAACAAATAGAAACATAAAATCAAGAAACCTTAGATATAAGATCCCAAATTTTCCCTTCATACATATCTATGCTCACAACCTCTAATATATCGTACAGTGTCCATACATGACTGTTAGTCTTTCCTGTGCCTGAGACAACCAGTTTGACAGAGACTTCAACTAAACATATGTTGACATCAATGACAAAACATGAATGCCAACAAATCTAATAGAATCCAATTCCAATAATCTCTCCCTTTTTAATTTATGGAAACACATGAGAAAATTCATCAATCAAAAAGTACCACTCTCAGTACAATCTTCTCAATAACCTCTTCACAACTCTCCCTAAAATAGTAGGGATTTTAAATGAATATTTCCCCCTTTGACATCAATGGAAAAGGGTTCCATAACTCTATCTCTAACCATCTTTCATCTACAAGGTGTAGCTTTTTCAAATCCTCATGCTAACAAAAACTAGGTGCGCAAACACCCAAATGTTTTCTATTTTGTTCCTACGTTCACTCCCCTTGAAGAGTGGATCCATACACCAAGTACAGGAAATGATATAACTCTAAAATACTCTGGAGTGAGGCATTCCTACATCAATAATTTATCACAAGGAGGTTATCTCACCTGAAGAATACCCCTGAGATACTCAAAGGAATTCTTTGGAAAATATTTTATAAATATATCTGCTATTTGTTCCTTTTGTGCTGATATACTCCAATCTAATCTCCTTTTCTGCAACCTTGTCTCTCAAGAAATGATACTTAATTTAAATATGTTTAGTCTTTGAATGCATAACTGGACTCTTTGACACATTCAATGTGTTAGTGATATCACAATAAATAGCCACTGGCTCTTCAAAATTTATCCCAATGTCCTTCAACATCTGCTTCATTCAAACAATTTGTGCAATTTATAGCAATAACATCATACTCTGAATAAGCATTAGAATGTGCTATACAATCCCGCTTCTTACTTAACGAGGAAACTGACCTTTTCCCAAGAAAAAATGCACTGCCACTTGTACTCTTTCTGTCATCAACACTTCCTTCCCAATCAACATCAGTATAAGCATGCAAAACAAAATCATCATATTTTTCATACCATATGCCATATTTGAGTGTTCCTTTTAGATATCTAAATGTTCTCTTTACTGTAGTAAGGTTAGTTTCTTTAGGCTCTTCTTGATATCTTGCCACAATTCCAATTGCATTAGTAATATCAGGTCTAACTGTGAGTTAGATATTGTAAGCCTCCAATCATAGATCTATAATTGGTCTAAAAAACTTTGAGATTCATCAGTAGTAATAAGCTTGTAACCGGTAACCATAGGTGTTCCAACAAGTTTAAATTCTTCCGTTCCAAAAAATTTCAACATTTCCTTAAGATAGTTTGTTTAAGAAATAAAAATACCATTTTTTTCTGATTAATTTGCAACCCCAGAAAAAATTTCATTTCACCAATTATCAACATCTCAAATTCATTTTCCATTTCCTTAGATAATTTCTTAATCATTTCATCATTACCTCAAAAAATGATATTATCTACAAAAACTTCAACTATTAAGATTCCATTTTTACTAGTTCTTAAGTACAAATTAATGTCTGCATTACCTTTTCTGAAACCAAGATGAATTAAATATTTGTCAAATCTAGCATACCATGTTCTAGGTTCTTGTTTCAATCTATACAAATCCTTGTTCAAATTTCAAACCATGTCGTCATCATCTGTCAAAGGAAACCCATCAGGTTGCTCAATATATACTTCCTCCTCTAGATCTCCATTCATAAATGCAAATTCACTTCCTTCTAATATACTTTGAAGTCTTTGTGTGTAGAATAAGAAAGAAATAACATCACTTCCTCAAGCCTAGGAACAAGAGAAAATGTTTCTTCAAATTCTATGCCTTCTTGTTGCGAGTAGCCTTTACAAACTAGTCTTTCCTTATTCCTTACAACCATTCCTTCTTCATTCATTTTGTTTTTAAAAACCCATTTTCCTTATAAAATTCTTATCCTTAGGTCTAGGAACCAATTCCCAAGTGTTATTTTTCTTTATCTTTTCCAATTCTTCCTTCATTTCTTTAGTCAAAGATTCATTTCTACATGCCTCATCAGTATTTTTTGGTTCTACTTGAGAAATCAAACAAATCTTATTTCTTAATCTGGATCTTGTCATCATGCCTCTATTTGCATTGCCAATAATTTGATTTTCAAGATGTTTTTTCTTAACATACCTTGGTGTCTTTGGAATTTTAGTAAAGTCATTTGAATCATTTAGATATAACTCAATCTCATGATGAGCCTCAAAAGGTTCTTTTTGATTTGTAGTAACCTCCCTATTCTATGAATTCTGACTATAGTCATATATTCTTTCTTGAATATGAAACTTCTTATCGATCCTTACATTATCACTTTCAATTATCTTCCTTAGATTGAAGCATTTATAGGATTTTCTCTTAGTGGAATTGTAACATAGAAAATAGATTATGTTACCAAAATATAAGGTAAGAAACTGAATGTTCTATCTTACGAAAATGTAAAGGGGGGGAATATTAAGATATGGAATTGAGATATGTTTATTAAGAATGTATAATGTGTTAAGGAAGAAGGGTTTGATTGATTATTGATTATCTTGAAATGTAATATTTGAAATAGGAAATGTGTTGATGTGTAGATTGTATTGAATTTCTTAACCTTGATTGAATTGAATTGATTAAGTATTGCAATTGTGATTAGGGAGAAGATAAGATGTGTTAGAATAATAAATAGAAAAATGCAAATATTAATGCAGAAGAGAACACAAAAACACAGAGATTTAACATGGTTCACCCAATCCCTTGGCTACGTCCACCAATAGCGAGTCTAATATCTTTATCATTATCTAGCGATTACAATCTGAAAAACCTGCAACTCAATACCATCACAGGAAGCTACAAAAATCCCTCATACAATGAAACCTCAAAACCCTAAGCCCTTTTCACAAGCATATTTTACCTAACCTAATTAGGACAAAAAATACTCCGACCCCAGGACCCCGCAAGGGGCTCTGCCCCTTGACCCTGAGCTTGGG
>MU223857.1:34823-65254 GCA_018584345.1 Thuja plicata
TATCTTATCTTACGATCTTGTATGTAATAAACTATGAATTTTATATCATGCATCTAGTTGTGTAGTCATATATACAGGTGCAGGAAATAGAGAGGCAAGGAGAAGTGTATGGCTTGACTATGCACATACGTAATTGTAGATGAGGATCAGTAATAGGGTTCCATGCATTGCTTAGATATTTTGGATCTAACCCCATCTTGACCTTCCTTGCAGGTTCTAGATCATACAGGAGCATATTGGATTCAACCCCAGGTCAACACTTCAATGACATCAGGCAGTGATGCAAAATTTATTGTCTGTAGTCTTTGCAGCAACATCAGGCACCAACTTCAGCATAATATGATCACTAGACATGTCTGTATGTCTTCTACTTTTAATTTGTGTTGTTTCTATTCTTGTTTTATTTGTTGGATGATCCTTGCTATCCAAATTATACCAATACTTTTATAAGAGATTTTCCATTTTTACTTCAACCTAAACAAACTTTCAGGCAAAATTCCAGCTAAACTCTTCAGCGAGAAGATGAATCCGTCAAGAAAAAGGGGTATAATGCATTCAAGGAAAAGGCTCTGGAGGCTGCTAAGTCTTTTGTACACCTTTTGCTTGGAAATTTGAAGCCATCAATATAAACTTACAATCCTAAACAATTAGTATACCATTGATGGATTCATATTTATTAAGTGAAAGGGAGTTCTCTGATTTGAAACCCCCTTTGGTGAAGATCCTATGCAGTTCCACACAACACCGGTGGTTTATAAAACATTTGGGGCCTTTTAACACTATATATTCTATGCAGCTGCACGTGCATTCTTGATTCAGAGTGTGAAAATCTTATTTTGGAGGAGGGAGAGAAGCCAAACACATAAAGAACATGCACATAAGAATGATAGCTGGGAAACATAAATATAGATATCACAATAGCTGAGAAACATAAATGTAGATATCATGGTCACAATTGTTTGGAGACAACATAATTAAGTGGTATACCCAAACCATACAATGCAACTACTACTCCAGTTCTTACTTGGCACTGCACGATCCAAAAACCATAGATAAGGAATAAATTTAGAGAGCGGAGGTATATTATTTTAGTTGTTATGGCCCTCCTCTGCTCTCTAAATTTATTCCTTATCTATGGTTTTTAGATCGTGCAGTGCCAACTTAGAACTGGAGTAGTGGTTGCGTTGCATCATTTGGGTATACCACTTAATTATGTTGTGTCTCCAAACAATTGTGACCATGATGCCTACATTAATGTTTCTCAGCTGTTGTGTCCCAGGATCCCTTATGACCCTTTATGACCCTTTATGATCCCTAAGAATACATCTTAGAAATATTAAAATGTCGTAAAGGGTCATAAGAGTGTCCTAGGAGGAGCCAGATGAGTTTCCACCTTCACGTGGTTGGCCTTGTTAAGTAGAGAATGTTAAACTATTATTGAAACAAAGAGAAACTCTTAAAAACTCTAAAGCGACACTAAAAAAATACATGCAATGTGGAGCCGTCGACAGTTGCCGACGACTTGATGTCGCATGTATAACAAATTCATCACATGACTATTGTAATTTTGACCCTCGTTATGCGATGCCTATGTGTTGTAATAGTGACAGATAAAATGTAATGACAACATGATTACGATTATAGTCGACTCGTATTGTGACACCTAGACGTCACTTTTTTAGACCTGCAACGAATTTTCTATACTTGCGATGTCGGGCTGTCGCAAAGTTACCGACGTCTCGATGTCACATGTATAGCAAATTTGTCGCACGTCTAAAAAAGTGATAGATAACATGCGATTCCTACATGTTGTAATAGTGACAGATGATATGCGACACTTATGTGTCATACTAGCGACACATACGTGTCATAATAGTGACATTAAAAATATGTGACGACAACATGGTAACCATCATAGCCGGCTCGTATTGCAATGGTTAGTACCATAGCAATAACGATGGATGGCACAACCATCATTAATTTTGACACCAAAACTGCAACACTAGTCTCTGTCGCTAGGCCAATGGGAAGGTGTCGAAAAAGAGACACATAGCCGTCGAAAAGAGGCCTCAAATGTACTAGTGTGGATGTCACCCCTTGTTATAGTTCCTAAGAGAGGTGGAAAGTGGAGGTTCTATGTGGATTATAGTGAGTTGAATACTACAACCAAAAAGGACCATTTTCCCCTTCCCTTCATAGATCAAGTCTTAAACTCTCTGGTAGGGAAGCAATATTTCTCATTCCTAGATGGTTTCAATGGATAAAACTAGATCCAAATTGCACTAGAAGATCAGGAGAAAACCACCTTTACCTACCCATGGGGAACTTATGCTTATTCTTTTCTCCCATTTGGATTGTGCAACACTCCAACTAATTTCCAAAGGGAAGTCATTAGCATCTTCTTAGACATTTCACATGACTGCATGAAAATATATATGGATGACTTTATCACATATGGAAGCTCTTTTGAGGAAGCATTAACCAATCTAGGAAAATTTCTACAAAGGTGTGAGGAATAAAATATGTCTTTAAATAGTGAGAAGTTCTTTATGATGATGTAGGAAGGGGTATAGCTGGGTCACTATATTTCTCTAGCGAGTATTCAAGTTAATCCACCAAAAATTGAGGTGATTCACAATCTTCCTATCCCTACTAAACTGAAGGATGTAAGGAGCTTCTTGGTACATGTAGGTTATTATAGGAGGTTTATCAAGGATTTTAGAAAATGGAAGGAGAATTTTATACTCTGTTAACCAAAGACGCAAATTTTGAGTGGACATCAACATGTGAAGAAGCTTTCATGCAGCTTAAGTCATTTCTTACCCAAGAACCTTTTCTTAAAGGACCTAACTAGTTGATACCTTTTCATATTCAAACTGATCCATCAAACTATGTCATTGGGGCAGTTTTGGACAAAAGAGAAGGTACTACAGAAAATGTCATTTATTTCATTAGCAAAATCCTGCAAGGACCAGAGATAAAATATACTATTATAGAGAAGGAATTGTTAGTAGTTATTAATTCCCTTTAAAAATTCAGACACTACATTACTGGTTATCAAATTTTTGTGCATATAGATCATGCATCCATTAAGTACCTTATGAACAAGCCTACAATAACATGTAGGTTGGAAAGATGGTTACTATTGATGCAAGAGTTTGACATTACCATAATTGATAAGCTAGATAAAGCCAATGTGGTGGCTGATTTTATTTCCAGACTGCAAACTCAGGAAGATTCTAAAATTATTGATGATTCTTTTCCAAATGAGAACTTGTTTTCTATTTCTATTCACACACCTTGGTATGAAGATAGAGCTAACTATATAGCTACTTGTATGCAAATTAGATGTCTACAATTATAAATGAAATACTACTATTGCAAGATAATAAATTTATCTAAATGCAACACAATGAAGATTACAAATTGATCAAATGAAACTAAAACAAGATTACCTTCACTTATCCATCGTAGCTTGTCTCCATTTTCCTCCTAGCCTTGATTTCTTGGATGTGTTGAGCTCTGAGATTTCCAATTGAAGCTCCTTGCCCAAGATGTCACCAAAGTGTGGAGATTGAGTGGGTTTGTATACAAAATGGCCTAGAGCTTGATTATGCAACTAATGGATAATGGATTGGTATGAAAATGACTTCAATTGCTTGCCTAAATGCTTGGATGCTTGATTGCTTGATCTCTAGAATTATTGAATGTTTGAAAGCTACTATTGCCTCTCTCATTTTTCACAAAGGGAGAATGGGGCTCCTTTTATAGATTTTTGGAGGACTTAAGCCTAGGTGGTACAATCCTAGGGTGGAGATTGAAAGGTGGAAGATCCTAGGGTTACAATTGACTTGGTTGAAGAAATTGAGAAAAAAGGGGGATATAGTTGGAATGTGAGAGGAATAAGAGGGAGGATGTTCCTCCTACATTGACATAGAGGAGAAGAAGGTGGAAGGGAAATACAGATGTCAAGTGTCTTACAAAGACCATTGAGAGGAAGGAGGAAGGAATTTTTCCTCATGAGGATTCTTGGTACAAGTGTCACATGAGTCACCTTGGACTCTTTGAGGTGGCTTGAGAAGCTCCTTAGGAATAGGAATTGCTTCTTGACTTAGTGTAGGAGAAGACATGTGGTCATGAGACCAAGTCTTATGAGGCCACATAGCTCCCAGGAATAGGACATGTGTGGGTGAGGATAATGATTTATTAATAATTAATTATTTCAGCCAAGGTGATGTGTCAAGTGACTAGGTCTATGAGGTGGACTAGGAGATTTAGTCATATTTAGTGATTATGTAATTAAATAATTAACTAAATCACTTTAATGAGACTAATTTATAAGACTTAGGATAAGAAGAATAGACTATAGTGAATGTATCAAATAAATTAAATAATTTACTTAATAAATAGAAGAAATAAATATTAATTAAATAATAAATATTTAATTAATTCATCAAGTCAATATTAATTAAATAGTAAATATTTAATTAATTAATTAATGAAGCCATTTTTTAGTGTTTACATTTTGCCCCTCTTTGAAATAATGTGTTGGTCACATTGTTTCAAATAAAAATTAAGCCTTTTGCCCCTGCCCCAGACAATGTCAACGAAAGCAACCTATGCATGCCCCCTTGAGAGATTGACTGACAAAATTTATGATTGTGTTTTTTTTTTTTTAAATTATAGTATTTTTCAATTAATCTCACGAAAATATTCAGAAGAAACGATGGAAAAAATAGGGTAAAGCAGAGAGATTTCGATAGGTAGGGTCTATACATCAAGCAAAACGGGTTCATAAGCTATACATAGGGCCAAAGGGTCCACTATAGGATCATTGTGCACACTTTTCATTTGGAGATTAGAGCTTAGAGAGAGAGAGAAGAGTAGAGATGAGAAGATGTCATTCCCACTTGCAGATCATCACTTTGAGAGGGTCAGACGCTTCCAGAGGCTGCCAGATTCTGGAGAACCGGTAGGTGATTCATCCCGCTTCGTCAATTTGTGAATTTTTACATGTTTGGATGTGATGTGTAGCATATTTAGGATAGATTCAACCATAGGTTAGGATAGAATTTTTTTTTGTTCTTAGGCGAAGAACAAAGGTGCAGTTGCGACGCATGAATGCGCAACAAATGGTAACGTTTGCACATCAAACTACTAGTTCTGCACATTCATGTGGGCTATTTGCACATTTGTGCTAGAGGAAATTTTGGTGGCACATTTGTCAAGGAAATGTGCGCAAATGGGGTTCAACACATTGGTCAACATTGGATGCGCAAATGTGTGCAGTAGTTGCACAAATGTGTTTTCTGTGCAAGGGTCAGGGGTTCCGCACAAGCATTTTTCTATGCTGCGTATTTATTGCAAATGATAGAATGTGGATAAATTAACAAGTCAATTAGGTCAAACTTGATATCAGTAAGCCAATATGATCTGGACAACGTTGTATTTTGATCAATTTGTGTCAAGATAGGTAACATTGTAGCATGGTCACTAGTAAACCGTCTTGTTTGTAGATAATTGATAGAATTATCTATTGATACATGTGATAAACATGTGTTTGATTGATAAGATAGGATAGATAGATAGATCAGTTTGATTGAAACTTGATATTTTGATTTGTTGATTATCTATGATAGGAGGATATTACTAATATCTTGATGTCACAAGAGAGGTATCGCGTGACGCAAAGTCTGAGGCCGGTGCTGTCGAAGACTGACAAAGTACTGATTGAGGTGACTAGACTATACCATGTGATTTACACGCTCGAGATTTGGGCAAACCTAGGCATGCTGACCGCTCTTGCTGAGAGATGGAACTCGAAGATGAGTACCTTTCATCTCCCAAGAGGAGAGATAACAGTCACACTAGAGGATGTTTATCACATCCTACGGCTACCCATCATAGGAGAATTGGTAAAGTACGATTGGCACAAAAATATGAATGAGTGCAGAGCAGTGTTCAGTGATGATGATATAGATGATACAGAGATTAGTTGGGAGGAGATGGTAGAGCTATATGAGCCACTACCAATTGTTTTGGACAGAGAAATCAAAGGATATGTCTACCCGGATCGATGGTCATACAGATTTGCAGTCAGTTTGGGCCACACACTGCAGAGGATGGTGGAGGGGACCCATTTCACTTGGGGGTGTGATTGTTAGCGCATCTTTATCAGCTGGTGTGACTTTGCTTCATGTATGGGCATGGGAGCACATAGTGATCACATGGCCCATAACTCTTAGATTCTGAGGCGCTGGGCAGCCATAGATATTTTTGTATGCATCTATCTAGTCTTAGCATAAGCTAGGACGATTGGAGTTTTGGAGGTATACTATTGATACTGTTGTTTCTATGATCTGGAGACCCTACCTAGGATGTGAGCCATGGGAGGATGAGAATCAGCTCGTATACTACTTTGAGTCTTGGTGGTTGATAGGGAGGACTCCCTACATTATAGAGAGACAGGTTGTGAGTCAGGTCCTGCATCAGTTTGGCAGGATCCAGGGGATGCTGCAGGGGTGATGGAGTTTGCGCGTACCCACCAGGAGAGAAAAGACTGGGGGATTATGGATTCATATGAGATTGCAAGGCATGATTTCTTGGACATGCCATTTTAGGCTTGGTCAATTAGATAGGGGGTCATAGATCTAGGTATGACAACGGATTATGAGAGACATCTCAAGGATCATCCATTCCTGAGATTGACAGATCCAATGGAGAGACTACCACAAAGAGATGCTGAGGATAGACACCGAGACATGTGATGAGGTCAGCATAGGAGAGGCCAAGGGAGAGGTAGAGGAGATGATGGTGATGGAGATGATGGAGGTGATGGAGGTGATGGTCCCGACAGAGGGAGGGGGATAGAGCGGGACCTTGGATGAGAAGCAGAGGTGTGGGACTGTGGGGTTTGATGCGACCCCCTATGAGATATATGCAACACTAGCCACCTGCACAGGATGATCCTATGGTATAGGTATAGGTATAGGTAGCAACACAGATACTGACAGCCATACAGGTACCCAATCAGGTTGATACAGTGGACATATTAGACTAGGAGAGAGTGGTTCAAGTTGGACATATGCAGGACGCTATACGAGATGAGCAAATGCTCAACATTGGAGAGGAGGTACATATGCCAGATGTTGGGGCACAGGAAATATAGGTAGAGATGGATGGTAGGGGCCAGGGTCCCTATTTATAGAGGGATGTAGCAGAGGAGGAGGACATAGACATTGATACATTGTTAGTCAGACTAGCAATGACATAGGTACAGGCTGACCACATTCCAGGATTAGAGAGACAGGTGGAGAGACTAGAGGGGGAGGTTGCAGAGGCTAGATAGGAGTGAGGTACCACCATAGGGTGGTTAGGAGAGGTAGAGACATTACTAGATGAGCTTGAGTCTACATAGAAATTGGGGCCTCATGCATATAGTCTTCAGATGATGATGTGAGCCAGTAGGGAGATCACCTACTAGAGGGAGGCATGCAGACAGGTTCTTCCTCAAGATCACTAGATAGAGAACTTTAGAGAGAGCTCATATGCAGTTAGGATAGTAGTACATCAGAGAAATGGGTAAGCTGGCAGTGGAGGCACATCATCACACCCACTGAGACCAACATCAGGTTCTGGAGATCCATCAGTAGCAGGGTCTTCTATTGCAGCACGTAGACATCGACAGACAGAGTCTGTGGGTAGTGGGTCTTAGCTTTTTGACATACACTTTGTATGCATGGCATCATTGTATCATTATTGTATTATCATTGTACACTTGATGGAAACTTATGGACACATGGTTATTTTATGAGATATCATTGGACATTTGGACATTTTTTGTTTTTGTTTTATGGACTCTTGATGATGGAATTCCTATATAATGCAGCTTTATTATGATTATTTCTATGATGCATTGCTTATGATTATGATATATATGTGGATACTAACATATGCAGGATGTGATATTTCTCATTGATATGCATGTTACTTATGAATAGTAATGTAACGATCTATCTCTATATGGATGCATAATGGTTATGATTGATCATATAATGACTAATGGTATATGAATTAATTTCAAATAGTGGATGAATAATAATGATCAAAACAAATGATAATGAAAATGACAATGAACATAATGAAAAAATAAAAATGATAAAACTAAATAATGACCATGAATATGATAAGGAATGATCAAATGATAATATTGGAAAATGGATAACAAATGAATGATATGTTATAATGATATAAAATGAAAGGTATAATGATGGTAGTAATATAATGACCTATAATGTGATGAAATGACAACTATGATAAAATGAAATGATCAAAATATGCATGTAAATATAAATGGTTATATATAAATGAATAATCCTAACAAAGAAAAATGAAGGATATATACATAAATGAACCATGATAATTGCTATATTTTTGGTATCCAGAATGTCCTCAATTTTAAACAACAATGTGTCCGACACAAGAAGAATAGACAAAGAGAAAAGGTGATCTAAGAAAGATATCCTACATAACCCTATAAAAGGAGCATGGGTATGCAACAAAAATATATTAAATGTAATGCAAAATGATATGTGAAATGAGTATCTCCACAACTTCATGAAACATTTTAGAACTTCATAATTATTGGAATTTGGTTTTCATCATTGAGCTCATTATGTTGCAAGAAGATGCAAGAATCATGGTATAATTAAACCAGGATGACCTGAGCACTTCTTGCATGGATTTTAATATAGAAAACTTGACAAGAATCTAGGTATAATTGAACCGAGATGACCTGAGTTTTATTTTCATAAAAGACAAGGAATATCCCCCCTCCATCAAGGAACAAATATTTTGACTTGAGGTATGTGTGGTGTATCACCATCAATATTATTCGCATAAAAACATGATTTGTATGTTGTCAATACTTATTAAATGGATGAAGGCACTTATGCACAGACACCCCAATTATTTGTGTCTTCGACTTCATTGGAAAATATCCCACAAACAGCAATCAAAGAAAATATCATGTCCCATCCTGGCTATCCTAATCAATGACATATTTGGAGTTTTAAACTCATGTCAAAGATATCTCGGAATAGCACAAGAAACATGATAACAATGAAATCCATATATGAATGCATAATCTTATAACAAATAATTCTAACATGCTTGCCATGAGTATACATTTCTTTGCCAAAAGATAGTGTTAGGTTTATTGATTAGTTTGGTCAATGTGATGTTGTTGCAAATGTATAGATAAACGGTCACATTTTGAAAGATACGTCACAGATTATGAATCATGATTAGAATAGCATTGTCTAAGAATAGTTGATTGTGTTTGCTTGTCTGGTAAAAATACTCCATTCTATCCTCTAAGAGTCATGACTATCATAGATCCACTTCCCAAACTAGGTCAAGGATATGCCCCCAGATAGGTGATGGAATGACTTATTATGGGTGAAGAAAGACACACTGGACTAGGATGAAGACCAAGACAATAGACCAAGCTATGACGAGGTTTTATTAGGGATTTATACAATGGATAGGATAATCATGTACTGGCCATTTTATTATGATATTTACAAGGTAAATGGTGACTTGAATAGCCATTTTATTATAGGTATATACAAATGGGATGATGCAAAGTATGACTGATGTAATATATAGCTTTCTCTTTACCTTCTTGATCTTGTTGGGCTAAAAGAGCACCAAGCGAGACTTCTGTAGCTGAAATATAGATCAAGAGTGGTTTGCCTGGAATCGGTGACATAAGAGTAGGAGGATTTGCTAAATATTGCTTGATCTTAGTGAAGGATTCTTCACACTTATCATCCCACTTGAATAATATATCCTTATGTAACAGGTGTTGAAAAGGATGACTTCTGTCTGCTAATTGAGAAACAAACCTTCTAATTGATTGGAGGCATCCTTGTAAAGATATTAATTGACTAATATTCATAGGGGAAGCCATCTCCATGATCACCTTAACTTTTTATGGATCAACTTCTATTCCCTTAGCTAAAACAAAATACCCTAACAGTTTTACCAATGTAACTCTAAATGCACATTTCTTTGGATTGAGTCTAATTTGGTACTTTTCCATCTGGGTGAATATTCTATCCAACACTCTTAAATGACCATCTCTGTTCTTGGATTTTGCTAGGCTATCATCAACATAATCTTCCATTATGGTATGCATCATGTCAAGAAAGATTGTGGTCATAGCCCTATGATAAGTTGCACTAGCATTTTTGAGCCCAAAAGGGATCATATTCCAACAATATGTGCCCCAAGGACATGTAAAGGCAGTCTTTTCTTGGTCTTTTGGTGCAATATTGATCTGGTTATAGCCAGAAAAACCATCCATTAAAGATAACATCTCATACCCAGCCATCAAATAAACTATAATATCAATGTTAGGCAATGGAAAGTCATCTTTAGGATAAGCCTTATTGAGATCCAAAAAATCTATACAAATCCTAATAGACTTGTCTGGCTTGGATATTGGTACAATATTGGAAATCCACTTAGCATAATCAATGGCCTGAATGAATCCAACATCTAGTAATTTCTTCAATTATGCTTTGACCATAAGTGCAATATGAGGATGCATTTTTCTAAGTTTTTGCTTTACTGGCTTGATTCCAGGTGTAATAGACAAATGATGCATAATAAGATTAGGATCTAGCCCTGGCATATTAGCATAAGACTAGGAAAAATTGACCCGTCTTTCTTAAATAATTTGTGAAAAGGCTTCTTTCTCTGATTCTGTTAAGGATGTTGCTATTTTTAGAATACGTGGGGACTCCTCTGTTCCAATATTGAGAGGCAACATTGGTTCAATAAGTATTGCAGATTTCTCTTGATACATATAATTAGGGAGAGTGTAAATCCTTCCATCTTTAGGCACCTCAGAGAGGTTTTCACCCTCAGATACATCTTTTCTTTTTTCTTTTTTAGGATCTAATACTGCCATTGAGTGGTTTTCACCATTAGATCTTGTGATTGTATTTACATTTTTACAACTGAAAGGATTGGCACCCTCTCCAAAATAAGCCATGTCATTGAGTTCTATTGGAAATCTTGCCTTATGATCCCCTAGTGGTAGATGATCTCTGGATCCAAGATAGTCAATAATTGTGTCATCATTATGGAAAACATCAAGTTCTGGATTATTAGAGAATCCCAAGCTATAAGCTCAGGGTGGATAAGGGGTATTGGATCATTTGGGTCAATTTCAAAGGTTGAGATGGTATTGATGGAGAATTTATCAAAGTTTATGATTGTATCAGCAAGGTCTATTTCCATACTCTCGTCCGAATTGTCTATCATAAGATAATTCTCACTTTCCTCACAATATCATGTGAATCTAATCCTAATGGTTCCATGCTTGAACTCTCCCCCTCATGATAATCATTACTTTAGGTATGGAAAATATAAAATCCTATATCTTTGGTATATTCAGATAATGAATCCCATTCATAAGCATTAGAATCATCATCATCATTATCCCTAAGTTTGTTAATGATTTCTGTCACTATCTTTTGCTTTTCTAGATCTACATACATGCCATGTTTTCAGAATTCTAATGCAGAAGCCTTAGAATTCTTGTAGAAAGGTGTAATATTTTCTTTACCTTTAGATTCCTTTGGTACTTCTCCTTTGTATCCTAAAATTGTGGTGTCTCTTTGGTAATTTGGATTTTTTAGAATTGGTTTTATAACACCCTCTCTGTGCAACCCTATAGGTCCACTACCTTGATATCCTATCTTTTGCAACAAAGTATATCCCTTACCATATACATCAGGTGATATATACTCATGTTTTTCATCATCTTAATCTTTATGGTGTTTAAGTAAATGATTAGTATTACGCTCAGCTGCCTCTTTTGATATAGTGCCCCCACTTATAAATGTGCCATAAACAGGGGTAGAAGGAGCTTTTGATTTATTTTTAATAATCAAATATTTTCCATATGACTTAGGAGTAAGGGTAACTCTATGATACATAAAGTTTGACCCAAAGTGTATTCTCTCATACTTTTCTCTCTTATGTCTATTTTGATTCCATTGGATTTAGAGGTCGATGCTTCATTACTTGGATCAATGGGTGTTGTTATAGAAGATCCAACATGATTATAGGATACCAAGGATTCAGGAGTTGTCTTCGTAGTGTTGCAATACTGAAAAGGATTCAGATCTCCTTTGATAGTTATTTCTTGACCATTATGTGGAAACTTCAAACACTGATGATAAGTCGACAACACAACTTGCATAGAATGAATCCAAGGTCTCCCCAAAAGAATTTTATATGCTAGATCCATATCAAGGACTTGACAAAGAGTATCTTTGACTATAGGACCGACTCTGAAAGGAAGAACAACAGATCCCTTAGATGACCTCTCTTCTTCATTATAAGCTTTAATTGTGATTTTCTTCTTTGGATCTACAACATTTTTAGAAAATCCCAATGCAAGGACTAGTTTTAAAGTGCATATATTCAAGCTAGCTCCAACTATTAGTACTCTTTTGATTTTATGAATTTGCACAAGGACTTGTATATGGAGTGGAGCATTATGCGGTTGATTAATGGCTAGATCATCATGCTTAGTGAAGGATAGGTAATGTGGAGTTGTTAAATGTCCCACCATAGCTTGGAATTAGGCTTGATCTAGATTTGTAGGAACATTGGTTTCTAGGAGAGCTTTCTCAAGAATATCCTTTTGAGAAGGTGACAGATGCAAAAGATCGAGTATATATATTTGGGCTGGTGTTTTCTTCAATTGATCCAAAAGATTGTATTGAATGGAAGAATTTGACGTGGACTTTGGAACATAGACATACTTTTTCTGAGAGGTGCTAGGTTTGGATGAGACACCTTCAAGAGTAACCTTGGATAGGGCTCAAGTAGTGACATTAGTTGGTTGACTCTTTTCTTTGATAGTAATCACATTGGCATAGTATTGGGAAGGATGGCATTTAGAAATGTGTTTTACATACTTATAGGATGTGGTATTGTAGTTGGCTTGATTATCACCCTTATCATTAGAATAACTTCCTTTCTCATGTTTGGGAAGTGGATCTTTAAAAGTCGTATGTGACTCATTTGAGGTATGTCCATCAACACTAATTTATCCACTTTCAATCAAGTCTTGTATCACATGTTTGAGTCTTTGAAAATCATTTGTTTTGTGACCTTTCCCTCTATGAAATTCACAATAATTGTTATCATTCCACCTAGAAGGCTTCACCCTAGGTTCAAAAATCTCTAGTTTCGGGAAGTGCAATGAGTTTCTTTGTGATCAACTTCCTTAATGCAGATTCAAGAGATTCACCCAAAGGAGTAAAAGTTCTTCTACGTGGCATAAAGGGTAATCTTGATGAATTTTTGTTGGTATTCTGATTTTCACTTTGATTGCTATGAGTAGGTTGAGTAGCATTGGCTTTTCTTGTGAGATTCAAAATAGGTTTGTGTTGGTTTAACATGTAGATTGTCCACAATCCCATCATTGACAATGTTTTTTTTTTTGTTCCAAATTTTGGACTTGTCATTATTGTTATTGTTGGGATTTGAATTTGAAGATCCAACATTGTCCTTGGAGTAAATCTTAATCTCACCTTTTCTACCCATAGCTTCCACAATTTTCACTCCATTTTCAATGAGCTTATTAAAGTTTGGAGGACATTGTAATTGTAACCTCTAGCTCATTTCTTGTGTAAGGTTATGCACAAAGATATCCATATTTTCTTGTTTAGGAATTGTTTGTGGATACTTGGAAAAAAATTGACGCCATATTTGCAAAAAAATAAGGAAGGGTTCTCCATTCTTTTGTTGTGCATTGCAAAGATCAAGCATAGTGACTTCATGTTTGATATTATATGAATAATGAGTCACAAACTTGTCAATAAGCTCATTGAAAGACTTGACACCTGGGGGTAGTTTGGAGAACCATTCTATGGCTTGTCCTCCTAAACTTTGTGGAAATAGTCGCATAAAATATGTGTCATTGTGGGTGACTTCAATACAAGAAGCACAAAACTCATGAATGTGGTCTTGTGGATCTGAATTCCCTTTGTATTTGTCAAATTTTGGTACCTCAAAGTGAGGAGGGAATGGAATCATGGCCAAATGCTTATCAAAAGGATAGGGACATATATCATCCAAGTAATATTTCTTGGTTGATGATCTAGTTTGTATGTCATGAATATTTTGTTGAAGCAATTGGATTTTTTGTAGGACGGGATCCAAAGATGGTGGAGGTCCTTGGGTGTTTTGGTAAGAACTATTTTTCTTGTCTTCCTTTTCTCCATGAGCATGTGTCTCTTGAGAACCACTAGATATTTATTGATAATTTGTGATAGGTGGTTCTTTAAGAGCGGAGACATCAAAATCATTGGGTATTTTTTCTCCTTGTTGAGCAAGCATAAGGAAATACATCTCTTTATCCATGTCCAAAAGTCTTTCCATGACATTGTAGAACCTAGCATCTTGCATAACATCTCTTAAATCTTGATCTGTTGGTTCTTGATTTGATGTAAAAATTGAAGTTTTCTTAGGAAGTCTAGACCAAGGGTTTTCCTCATTGTTATTTCCTTCTTCCATCTTGTCTACAGATTTTGGATTAATGGTTTGTTTGAGTTTCTGAGATCGAGTTTGAACCATAAAAGGTGAAAGATGCGATGATAGAAAATATGTGAGAAAGAGATTCAAAAGTGTTGAAGTAGATAGGGTAACTTGATAATCTAAGTCAATAGGAAGTATGGATCTCACTATAATATGACAAAGAAAAACCAAGAGATATTGACCTAGGTAAGTTTTGATTAAGGATGATAGCTCCTGATATGATAAAAACTCACAAAAGCAAAAATCTGATAATCAAGGTAATGTTTCAACACTTAAATGTAGATTTTGAAGATTGAGGAATGATTTGGTGAATTCTAGATGAAAGAAAGATGATGAAAAAATGATGAAAATGGTCAAACTAAGGATCAAAGGTTTTGTGAAAATCAAATGTATTTCCAGAATCGTACTGAGAACAAAAATGGGTAGCTGAAAAAGTGATTTTGAAATATTGAGGGTCCGTACAAAGGCTCTCTATTGTGTATGTGCAGGAACAAATGCACAACAAGATTGGACAAATGTGCAGCATAAATTAATATATGCGCATGTTCTAATTTTTTTTTATTTTTGATGGTTTGTGGATATTTTTTGGAAATTTTGTAGTTTTCAGATGATTTTTGGCAAAGTGAAAATGCATAAACACACACACGTAAGACGCAAATGATTTGATCTAACTTAATCTAATATGTATGCACAAACATGCTTACAATTCCTAAGGTTGGCAAGGACAGTATTTGGTGAGTCCCCACTTGGATAAAATCCAGCCACGCAAATTCACAGCGGACAGCCTAGGAACTTGGAGGCACAGGCTCCTCCTTACAGTGCACTCACTTCTCTGGCACACCAAGTTCCGAATTCAATGGGTCATTACTTCCCAAAGAACTGCTATCTCTACTTTAAACTGTGAGTAATTTGGGGTGCCTTCACGGGTTGGGCTACCCCTTGAGCCAGCAAATAGAAGCTTTTTGGCCACTAAACAAAAGTTTTTAGTAAGGACATCCATTTAAGTGGTTGTGATCAAGTCATTTTCCCAATTAAGGGGGCTCTCCCAATCCTTTCAAAGTAAGATTTTCACCTTAACAATGTAGGGACTTTAAGGCACCACGTGGGTACTAGAGGAGATTTTAGTTGCCACAACGAATTCACACCTGTCCACTATGAGACTAATCACAATGGAATTTTTTGTATACCAGTTTGGAAGGGCTTGGCTTTAGCCTGTTATCGGTTGGGTCATTCCTTGGGGTGAGTACCTCTTTTCCCACCAAAGACCACCCTCTAAAGATTATAACAGTTTCTCTTACACCTAAGATCCATGAAAGGCAAGGGGAGAGGATACGTTGTTATAATCTGGGATTACAATTGAGCTATAAAAGCAAGACACAATAGACATTTTTCTAAACTAAAGAAAACACATGAATTTGAAAAACATGTCATATTTTAAGCCCAAAAAAGGGTTATAGTTTATTTTGCAAACCCCTAGGAACCTGCAAATAAACTGTTAATAATTTAAGATTGTGGTCTTCAGATTTACGACCTACAAAATAGCCTAAAATCCACAAGAACAAACAAAAACCTGTTAAGATGGTTAGTTGGAAACAGAATGATGAGAAAACAAAATTTTACAACTGAAAATGATGAATGCGCAGAGACATAAAATGAATGTGCAGAATATATATGCGCAACAACAATGGATGCAAGTATAGTAAGATGGGATTAACATGCAGATCTAGCAGAAACATAGCAGAAAAATATGACTGGCAGAAGTAGAATGGATGCACAATAGGAATGGATGTACGCACTGGTATCATGGATGAATGCCCAGGAAAATCCTGTAGAATTCTCACACGAAAAAATAAAAAAATAGAATGTTAATTTTCGTGGGGAGGCCCTACGGTGGGTGCCAAAAATGTATGCAAATTAGATGTCTACAGTTATAAATGAAATAATACTATTGCAAGCTAATAAATTTATCTAAATGCAACACAATGAAGATTACAAATGATCAAATGAAACTAAAACAAGTTTACCTTCAAATACTCATCGTAGCTTTTCTCTATTGTCCTCCTAGCCTTGATTTATTGGATGTTTTGAGCTCTTAGATTTCCAATTGAAGCTCCTTTCCCAAGATGTCACCAAAGTGTGGAGGTTGAGTGGGTTTGTATGCAAAATGGCCTAGAGCTTGATTATGCAACTAATGGATAATGGAATGGTATGAACATGACTTCAATTGCTTGCCTAAATTCTTGGATGCTTGATTGCTTGATCTCTAGAATTATTGAATGTTTTAAAGTTACTATTGCCTCTCTCTTTTTTTGAAAAAGGGAGAATGGGGCTCCTTTTATAGATTTTCAGAGGACTTAAGCCTAGGTGGCACAATCCTAGGGTGGAGATTGAAATGTGGAAGATCCTAGGGCTACAATTGACTTGGTTGAAGGGGTTGAGAAAAAGGTGGATATAGTTGGAATGTGAGAGAAATAATAGGGAGGATGTTCCTCCTATATTGAGATAGAGGAGAAGAAGGTGGAAGGGAAAGACACATGTCAAGTGTCTCACAAAGACCATTGAGAGGAAGGAGGAAGGAATTTTTCCTCATGAGGACTCTTGGTACAAGTGTCACATGAGTCACCTTGGACTCTTTGAGGTGGCTTGAGAAGCTCCTTAGGAATAGGGATTGCTTATTGACTTAGTGTAGGAGAAGACATGTGGTCATGAGACCAAGTCTTATGAGGCCACATAGCCCTTAGGAATAGGACATGTGTGGGTGAGGATAATGATTTATTAATAATTAATAATAATTAATTATTTTATCCAAAGTGATGTGTCAAGTGACTAGATCTATGAGGTGGACTAGGAGATTTAGTCATATTTAGTGATTGTGTAATTAACAAATTGATTAAATCACTTTAATGAGACTAATTTAGAAAACTTAGGATAAGAAGAATAGACTATAGTGAATGTATCAAATAAATTAAATAATTTACTTAATAAATAGAAGAAAAATATATATATTAAATAATAAATATTTAATTAATTAATTAATGAAGCCATTTTTTTTATCGGTAAAAGGCCGAAGCCAAAATTTTATTAATTCCAGGAAAATACAACAGAAATCCATTCACTTCGAGCACTGGTAGGAAAGAATGAATGAAGCCATTTTTTAGTGTATAAACTACTAATAGAATTATTATTCATTTCTCTCCAAAGGATAAAAGGTTTCTTGTTGAAAAGAGGTTCAATTTTTCTTGGATAGCTGGTTGTTTATTCTATACATGGCCTGAAAAAGTCACGAGAAGGTGCGTCGGAGAGGATGAAACCTATGATATCATGTATGCATGTCATGATGAGCCCTATGGAGGATATTTTTTAGCCAAATGGACATCAATGAAAATATTGAATATAGGTTACTATTGGCCTACTCTTCACAAGGATGCAAAAAAGTATACTAGGAAGTGTGATAGATGCCAAATGACGCATAGACCTAATAAATCAGATGAGATGCCATTGTACCCTCAAGTGATTTTTACATCATTTGATAAGTGGGTATTGGAATTTTTGGACCTATACATCCTCCTTCAAATGTAAAATCATAAATATTGGTGTGTACTGACTATGTAACTAAGTGTGTTGCGGTCAAACCAATGAAATATGCTAGGGATAACAAATTCGCATAATTCCTTTATCAGGAAATGTTTACCTGCTATGGGGTTCCAATGGAGATTGTAAATGACCAAGGTGTAAAATTCACTTCCACTTTGATCAAAGAACTAGTCAATGAGTAAAACATAAGGCATCATAAATCAAGTCCTTATCACCCGCAAGCCAATGGGTAGGCTGAAATTACAAATAGAGAGATTGAGTCCATATTAACTAAGATAGTAGCATTCCATAGGAAAGATTGAGAAAATAGATTGTCTGAAGTAGTTTGGGCCTAAAGAACCACATGGAAAACAACCACTGGTTTTACTCCATTTGAGATGTTGTATGAGAAAACAACAATGATGCCTATTGAATTTGAACACAAAATATAGAGAACAACATTGGAATTGGATATGGATCTATCAACACCATAGAAATAAAGAATCCTATAGCTCAATGCCCTAGATAAACTTAGGAATTCAGCCTTGTAGAAAAAAAAATAGTACAAAATTAGTGAATGAAATGACATCCTAAGTACATCAAAGATAAGAAATTTCACCCTAGTGATTGGGCACAGCTGTATGATTACAGGTACAAGGACACTATGGGAAAGTTATAAACTCATTGGTTAGGTACATACAAGATTATAGAAGTCTTTAATAATGGTGTTGTTCAAATTTCAACAATTGATCCAGTTAGATTTAAAATATTGTTGAATGATCATGGGTTATAGTTGTATCAAAAGCTAGCTACAAAAGTGGAGTTCCTACAGCAGTTTGAAAATCACAAAGATTCTGAAGTTCCTATAGTGAAATTAGGGGAACTTAATGTTCCACCTCTTTTATAAACCTTTACTCACATGTATCCATAATAAATATAGCCGCATCTTGTCGTGGTTGTGTTCTGTACACTAAATAATGAGGGTTAGGAACATCGATTTACAATGAGGCAAATCAATCAATTACTACTAAGAGTGAAACTACGAACAGTAAAATAACAAGCAATAAAGGAGGTATAAAAAAGAATGCAAACCAACAAAGCTCAAATCTTCTATTGTCTGATCTCTCTACTCCTAAAACTTTGTTTGTGTGGTGCTCAGTATTGATATTTACAAAATTTATGGCTTGGGGGTGTCGAGAATATGATATTGAATGTATGATCACAAGAGGGCTTGATTCTTGAACCAATCTGATAGAGTAATGGTGCATGAAAGCTTGAAATCATGGATCCTTGAAATGGTTATGAAGGGTTGATTATATAGAATATGGAAATGATATGAACAGTTGAGATCAATCCCAAAGATTAGAGGATGAATGGTTGAGATCAAAGGGAATTGGAGAAGCCATCAGTAAACTCCACCTCCTCAACTTGAAGAGAGGAGATAAATTTTGGTTAACTAAACAACTGATTATGAGTTACCTTTTGAACTAAAGAGGTAGGTGGAGTAATTCATGCAATCAAAGATCTGATCAAGAGTTCTCTTTTTTGAACTAAAGAAAGGATTTAATTGAATATTTAAATCATTTTTATAATTAAAGTATTCAACATGTGAGATAATTGAGTTCTTTTTGCTTTAGAATTGAATTATTGAATGAAATTAAATTAATTTAATTAGAAGAATTAATTAATAAGTTTAAAATTTAAATTTAAACTTTAAGAAATTGAATTTAATTAATTAATGGAGATTAATCAATTAAGGTTAATTAATTAAATAAAGTTAATTATTTAATTAATTTTGGAGATTTGATTAGATGATTTGGGGAATGAAATTAGCAGAAAAATAAATGATTAATTAATGATTAAAAAACCATTAATTAATAGATGAAAATTATCGTTTGTAATGTAAGGTCACAAGTATGTCCATTTTAGGGTGTCCACATTTTCCCATCTTTGATACAATGTGATTCATCACATTGTGTCAAAGATTCTCTATTTTGATCCTATCCCAGCTTGCCCCGATGATAGCAGGTGTATTTATGCCCCCTCAACAAATTTGAGTGAAAATTCACAACATGAGCGTTAATTTGTTGATACTAAAAAATGATTACTTGGGTATCTAACTATTCATGAAAATACTTCAAAATGATCCTAACATCTTCTATTAAAGTTTCTGAGGGCCGTGATGATAAAATTGAGGTCCTGTAGGATTTAGGGTTTTTTGGGAACCCTTATAAATAGCTTGGAGAGTCATTCATTTGTCACTTTCTAATCTTGGAGCTCTTGATCATTGGGTGAGTTTGTTCATAGTTTTCTCTACTTTATTTGTTGTTTTCAAGCTATGTCAGGCCTTCTGGGAGTTGTACATATTTTTTATCAGGTCTGGACCTTTCGTCAGCTAGCTGACATAGGACGTCTAGTGAGTAACTTTTTCCTTGTGCTTTTAATGCTTGTATTTATTGCATTTCAAAAAATTTGCAGTTTTTGAAATTTTTCCCTAGTTGCCGCAATAGCCTATGCATTTGCTGCAATTGTAGTTTAAATTCTGCAATTGCCAGTTGCATTTCGTAATTGATAAAGGTACCACAATCATAGGGGTTTATTACTGCAATTGCGATAAACATGCCTCAATTGCAGGTTGCATGCCAAAATTGGTATAAAAGTGCCACAAATGTCTTTAGATCACCACAATTGACCTTTCATTCATTTTTGGCATGTTTTTGTACTTTTCTGATACTTCTTCTTCTATCCTGATAGTGATGATTAGCTTTTTTTGTTCTCTTCAGTACACTGGGATGATTCTACATTGTTAGGAGTCTAGACCTCCCAGGTTAGTGTATTGTTTCCAGCTTGTTTAGGATGAGAGGGATGTTCTTAAACAGTTAGGTCTATACTAGATTTTCTATATGCCTGAGATTGCAACAAATAGGGGTTTGATCTCTGCTCTTCTAGAGAGATGGCATTCTGATACTTGTACATTTTGGTTACTAACTAGAGAGTGTACTATTACATTAGAGGGTGTTTATCACATCCTTTAGATTCCCATATAGGGTGCTCTTGCAGAGTATGCCCGAGGCTATGGTATTACTACTTTGTTCAAGTTATCTGGTTTTCCCCAGGATCAGCTTGGCATGCCTGATCCATACAATGTACCTTGGTTTAGGTTTGGCATGGTTTTAGACCGATTCACTACCTTGTTATGTAGTTTGATTTGTGAAATCTTGTGTCCTGATCATCGCCAACATGGTTTCTTTGTTGGATTTGGTGTTGTTTTGCAGGGTATGGTTAGAGACCATACTATATATGTCTGAGGTCCTTGTATGTTGGCATATATGTACTTTCATATGTTCTATGCGGCTTACCTTGGTGGTAAGTCTCTTGGATGTGCTACGACTCTCTTGCAGATCTGGGCATGAAAGCATATTGTTGTCTGTAGGCCTATAGGTGCTCATGATCTTCCTCCCGGGAGACCATATGTATTTATATATGATGGAGCTATTGTTCAGTCCCATATGGGACACCTTATGTAATGGCGATAGAAATTGGATATGATGTCATATTTTATCTAGAGACCTTACAGGGATTTTCCTATTTGGGATGGAGAGGATGCACACCTTCCCTTCTATCGATAGTGGAGGTTTTTGATTGGTTGTGTTAGTGGCCAAATTCACATGATTGATTTTCACAACATCGACGGGGTGTTGATCTAGTTTAGTGAGAGACATGATGTTTCATATAATTATGCATACTTTGTTCATCGGTTGAGGGATGTTACTCTATCAATTGTCATCATTTCTTTGGATGCTGCTAGGATGGAGTTCATGGGTCTGCTTCCTGTTGGTTAGACGTGGTGATTAGCCACCGTGGATACAGGTATGTAGTTGTTTTTCCATAGTTGATGTTATCTCTCTTTTTATGCTCTCTTTAGAAGTAGATATCTTTTGATTAGTCTCTTATGCTTATCATCCATATGATACTGATGTTTGAAATTGTCCACTTTGTAGGCACTACCCCTTAGTATGATGCATTTTGGTAGCAGTCGCAACCTATTTCTTTGACCAATGTGTCTCATCCTATCATTGGTACCATTTTGAGGAGGCATCGATAGAGACAGAGAGGAGGATGGGATGGAGGTAGGGGTGGAGGACAGGATGGTGGGAGAGATGGAGGATAGGGTGGCAGCCAAGATGGAGGATGGGATGGTGGTTAGGGTGGTGGACAGGGGAGAGATGGTGTTCAGGGTGGTGAGAGAGATGGTGGAGATGATGGAGATGATCCTAGGCCTAGTGGTGCTAGTGGGAGGGTGAGGACTAGGGGTGGGCATGACATAGGTGGGTTGGGTTGAGTGTCATGGCGAAGGAGGAAGAGGGATTAGAGGAGGAGGTACCTCATTTGGTTAGGCAAGTGTGTCCTCACATAGGTTCTATTTTTCTAGAGAGGGCTGAAAAGAGGTTAGTGGCTAAGGATGTGGAGATTAAGGATGTGGATATTGGGGAGGTAGGCACTAGCTCATCCACTGGTAGCAACAGTTTGGTACTAGTACTAGTGATAGTGACATTAGTGAGGAGGGTTTGGGGGATAGGGGTGAGGAGGGTGAGATGGATGTCACCATGGGTGGGATGGATGATGATCCATCATAGATGGAGAGACTCACACAAAAGATAATTGATCTTCAGTCTAGGTTAACTGTTTTTGAGGAACAGGCTACTTCTTTGGAGAGTAGGGTTGTTGTTGTAGAGAGTCAAATTACAACAGTAGAGGAGAGAGAGAAATAGGATCATATAGAGGTCAGAGCCTTAATTAATGGTGTACAAGATGTGCCTTGTCAAGATGTTCTTGATTGGTTCTAGAGCTCAGGGTGTGATGCCCAGAGAGATTGACTACTAGTGGCACCATTATGAGGGTGTTGTTCCTCCAGCTTAGCGGGTACCTAGTTACATGACATTATAGAGGTCTAGTAGGGCCCATAGGTCCCATAGAAATGGTATTGGAGCTCTTGGTTCATAATAGAGGACTGCACCTAATATGCCACCCCCCATCCACCTGGTGGCGAGGGTGGGGGTAGTTCATGTTGATCTTCTCACTGTCCATTTTGTATCATGTTGTAATGATGATTGTATCTTTGATATACTGATTTATATTGACATTTATGTTGATCACCTTCTGATGGTCAGACTTGCAATGATTCATTGTACTCATATATTTTGAGATCTATATGAGATGCAAATTATGATTCTATATGATTAGAAGTTTCACTTGCTATATGTATGGTTCTACATGAAAATGATGAAATATATGCAATGTAATTCTATATATGTAGACTCTTAGATGTATGATTTACTTTCCTATGATGCTAACATGTGTATGCAGGATGGTGCTTTATGAAATGTATGTTAATATGATGATTTTTATGGATGCTTTTGATTATGACTACAATGTATGCACATGATTTCTTTTCTTTTTTTTTCTTATGCACATAAATGAATGAATGTATTTACTATGCACAAAATATCAAAGTAATGTATGTGTTAGTTAGAATAAAGTTAGTGGGAAATTAATCTTTGGAATTGATTGATAGATTTTGGCTTATAGAATAGGATGGGTAACCCAAGTCACTAAAAAGTTTTCCAATTTTGTTCATCATTGCACCTTATTATGAAAATTGAAGAGTATCCAATGCACCTAGATATTTCCCATCTAGATATTGCTACGATCTCTTGATACTTAGGAGTAGAGAGATTAAAATAGAAAGAGAACCAAATTTACCTAGATATTGACCATCTAGATACCACTATGTTCTTGATTTTTAAAAAGAAAGAGATCCAAATGCACCCAGATATTGACCATCTGGATACCACTATGATCTCTGATTTTGAAAAGGAAGAGAACTAAATGCACACATATTGACCATTTGGATACTGCTATGCTCTCTGAACATCTAAAATAAAAGAAAAAACAAGATAGAAATACAATGCACCCAGATATAGACCATTTAGATACTGCTACGATCTATTGATTTTGAAAAGAAAGATAAAACCAAGATAGAAATCCAATGCACCCAGATACAGACCATCTAGATACCACTATGATTCTATTGGTAGGAACAAGTAGATAATAGAAAAGGATTGTCCAATTCTTTTCCAGGGTTAAGCTCAGATCGTGGAATTGCGTGGCTTCTAGATAAGTGACAGCGCCTACCGCATTTATCCTAGATCACCATTTCCCCATAATCAAAATGAAACATTCCACAAACAACAATTAAAGAAAATAAGATCATGATCCATCATAGCTACTCTCATCACTTATTGGTATCCTAGAGTAGCATAAGAACATAACTGCGAGAGATAGACTGATATCTGAATAATGATTGACCTAGTCAATAGTTTATTGTTCCTTGATTTAGCTTGAGTCTCTTGATTTGCTAGATTCTCTGATGCTTGATTGTGTCTATTTTCAGGAATGGATGACTCAAATAAGACCGATCTATCTAGTTTTGAGCATATCCATCACTGTGTAAGACAATTGGTTTGTTTGATCGACTGATTGATTGATTGAATTTGATTGCTTGGATAGTTGATAAAGATGTGTCATATGGGCCTAGTGCTGATTTTCAAAGCTCATGATTTTGACATTTGATTGATTGGCTTGATCACCATTCACTTGTTGATAGATTGGATAGTTGATAAAGTTGATTCATATGAGTCCATTGTTGATTTGCAAATATCATGATTTTGACATTGATTGATTTGACAGATTGGATTTTGCTTGTTGATAACCGAGCTCATTTTACTACTTGAGATTTTGCAATAATTTTTCAATATTTGATTATTCTCATGAAGATTGATTTTTTTCAGGACATTTTGCTCTTTTTATAAATTTTTGATGTTTTTTAAGATTTTTGGGGATTTTCAAGATTTAGAATTTTCCCCCTAGTCTGGTGGACCAGTACAAACCATGGATAAGTGTTTATGCTCAAGGGGATTGTGCTTCTGAAAATAAGCTTGGGTAGCCGGTCTTGCATGCGGGGAGCTCAAGCTTTGATATTTGGAGTTCATTAATGGCGAAGTGGGTTTTGAAAACTTGGTGCATGTTTGCTAGGTTTAACCAAGGTACCTACTCAATAGTTCATGTTTGCCAAGTTTTCACTGAGAGATGGATTTTGTTCCTCTTTAATTTTCTATTTTTTTTTCGTCAAGGCACTTGTTTTCCAGGTTTTCAGCGAGGTAACCTTTTGTATTTTTTGATTTTTTTGTATTTTCTAGAAATGTAGATAAGTGCCTTAACCTTGAGACCTCAAGCGTAGAACCTCTTGAGGTGCATATTTTTTATGGAACTTGGGAGATGATCTCCTTCTGGTGTTTCTATTTGGTATGCCCCACTATTACAAGATGTGATAATGTCATAATGTCCTAGCTAGTTAGGCTCAAAATTTCCTAGTTTTACCGTTTCTGCTTGGATCTTTTGATTCTCCATAAGTATGAGGTCTCCTACCTCAAAGGTTCATGGTCTTACCTTCTTGTGATAGTTCCTTCTAAGGTGATTCTGATAGCCTTGTAAGTGGTTGAGTGCATTTTGTCTCCTTTCATCCAACAATTCTATTTCACTTAGCCTTGCTACTATGTAATCTTCATCTAAAATGATTTTTTTCGATGAGATTCTCAAGGATGGGATTTCTACTTTGACGGGTAGGACCATCTCTGATCCATATACTAGTGAGAAAAGAGTGGCTCATGTAGGTGTTCTCACACTAGTTTTGTATTCCCATAGTGCGGGACTATGCTGTAAATGCCAGTCTCGCCCGGATTCATTGACTATTTTCTTTAATATCTTGAGTATGGTTTTATTTGTGGCTTCCGTTTGACCATTCCCTTGGTGATAGTAGAAGGAATAAAAAATATTGTTTGATGTGGAACTGTTCATAAAGATATTCAACATATTAATTTTGGAAAGGTGTACCATGATCTGTTAGTATGGTTTGAGGAATTCCATACCAACAAATGATGTTTTTGAGTATGAACATGGAGATTTGCTTACTAGTGATGTAGGTGAGACAATTGGCTTCCACCCATTTAGTGAAGTACTCTATTGTTGTAATGATGTACTTATGTCCATTAGACAAGGTTGGTGTAATCTTACCCACTAGGTCAAATCTCCATTTAGAAAATGGCCATGGTGAAGTGATGGGATTGAGTTCTTGGTCTGGTTCATGGATGAGGTCTCCATGAATCTAAAATTGTCAACACCTTTGCACATACTTGTTGGCATCTGTCTCTACTATGGGCCAGTAGTATCCCATTAAGATGATCTTATTTTCTAAGTTATTTCCACCTGTGTGGGTTCCACAAATTCCTTCGTGTAACTCGTACAAGGCTCTCTGGGATTCCATGGAAGTGAGACATTATAAAAGCGTTCCATATAGACTTCTTCTATATAGAGTACTAGCGAGAAGGGTGTACCTAGAGGATTGGAGGATGAGGGACTTATTTTGGTTCCTAGAAAAATCAGGAGGGAGGAAACTACTTTGGAGGTAATTGTACATGTCATGGTACCATGGGTTTTTAGGATCAACAAGGATGCACATTGATTCTGTGATTGGTGCTTGATGTTTCAGTATCATGAGTTTCTCTACCAGAAGCTAGAATCTGGTCTCATTACTTGGAATTTTGATCAAGGATGCTATGGAAGCCATCACATTTTCTACTTTGTTTTAAACTCTTGGAACTTGCTTGAATACGATGAAATGGAATGAGCTGTGTAGCCTGTTCATCTACTCTCTATATGGGATCAAATTCTCATCTTTTGTCATGTAGTCATTGTTTACTTGGCTGATGACCAATTGTGAATCTCCATAGACTTTGAGGTTCTTGATTCTCTATTGTATATCCATCTTCACTCTGATGACTAGAGCTTCATACTCGGCTATATTGTTTGTGCATAGAAAGCTGAGTCAGAAATATTTAGGGATCATAGCATTGTTTAGAGTAAGGAGTACTATCCCCACTCCTGCACCATGGTTCATGCATGATCCATCAAAGTATACTTGCCAAATCTCTACTATCAGTTGTATTTTAAGAATAGACTCATCTAGAAAGTCAGACACTATAGGCTGATGATCCTATATGGGTGCCTCATCTAGTTGGTCCTCAATTACTTTCCCTTTGATAGCTTTTCTGTCCACGTACTATAAGTCAAATTCACTCAAGATCATCACCCATTTAGTGAGTCATCTTATCAGTGTTTCTTTTTTCAGTAAATACTTCAAGGGGTCAATGTGTGCTATAATATTGGTTTGATGTCTCAACATGTAATGTCTTAGCTTCTGCGAAGAAAAGACTACTGCGAGGCATGATTTTTCAATTGGTGAGTAGTTGAGCTCATAGCCTACCAAAGTTCTGCTAAGGTAGTATACATATCTTTCTTTGCCTTGGTCATTATGTTGTGCTAAGAGAACTCCTAAAGCTGACTTGGTTTTCAAGATGTACAAAAGTAATGACCTGCCTTGAACGGGTGGCACCAATATGGGAGAGTTTAATAGATAATCCTTTAATTTTTGGAATGCTTTCTCACATTATTTTGTTCATATGAATGTCACATCCTTGTGTAGTAGATGTTGGAATGGATGGAATGTGTCTGCTAATTGGGAGATGAAATGCCTAATGGATTGTAGCCTGCCTTGTAAACCCCTTAGTTTCCTTAGATTGGTTAGTGGTGGCATGTAAAGGAGGGCCCTTACCTTTTCTAGGTCTACCTCTATGCCTTGATGTGACACAATAAATCCCAAAAGATTTCCTACGGTGACCCTAAATGCACACTTTTTTGGATTTAGTCGGACCTTATATTCTTGCATTCTATCAAATATTGGTCCCAATACTTGTAGTTGATCTTTTTTGAGCATTGACTTGGCAAGTATGTTGTCAACATAGTCTTCCATAATTTTGTGAATGAGATCATGGAAGATCATGGTCATAGCCCTTTGATATGTTGCTCCTACATTTTTAAGGCCAAAGGGCATGACATTCCAATAGTAAGTTCCCCATGCACATGTAAATGTAGTTTTGTGTTGGTCTTTTTGTGCAATCCTTATTTGGTTGTATCCTGAGAAGTTGTCCATAAGTGATAGCATTTGGTGTCCTACTACGAGATCTACTATTATGTTGATATTTGGTAAAGGAAATTTTTCCTTGGGATAAGATTTATTTAGATCTCTAAAATCTGTGCAAATGTGGATCTGACCACTATGCTTGGCTACTGGTACCATATTAGATATCCAGTCCACATATGGGATCGATCTTATGAATCTAGAATCTAGGATTTTCTTCAACCCTATTTTGACAAGTAATGCAATATGTGGGTGCATCTTTCTCAATTTTTTCTTGACAGGTTTGGAATTTGGTAACGATGGCAGATGATATAACACAAGCTCTATATCTAGATCAGGCATGTATGAGTAGGACCATGCAAAGTTGACTTGCCTTTCTTTGAAGAAGCTAATGAACTGCTCTTGTTCCTCTGAAGTAAGTGATTTTGCCAAGTAGATATTCTATGGGTTCTTTTCATCAACTAGGTTGAATTCTTTTGTCTCCTCATCTAGTAATGCTGAATTTTCCTCTGTCAAGCGGAGGAGGTTCTTCTTTCCATCCTCTAGCACCTTAGTGAGGTTTTCACTAGAAGATACATCTTTTATTATCTTTTTGTCATTTTTTAGGTCAGAAAGTGCCTTGCGGTTTTCACTTACTGACTATTCTTTTTTCATTTTCTTTTTCTTTTTCGACTGGAAAGAGGAGCTTCCTCCCCAAAATTGGCTGATTTGTCAAGGTCAATAGAGAAACCTACTTTGTGGTCCCCTGATGACATGCCTTCTTTAAGTCTTATGAAGTCTACGATAGTCTCATCATTTTCAAAGAGATCTATATCAGGATATCTTTGTTCATCCTAGTTTATCGGTTCAGGGTGTACTAGACAAAGGTCCTCATGGGGGGTTGAATCTATTTGGGTAAATGGGACTACAGTGATAGTTATGATGAATTGGGAATGTGAGGTGGATGCACCACCTAAGGAATTATTATTGATATGCTTATCGATACATGGATGGTCCTTAATTGTCATTTGGTCGAACATATCCTCAAGGTGTATAGTGCTGAATGACTGAGGGGAATAGTCATGGATGGCTGGTTCATAATTGTGGAGTGATCTTGACTTGTACTCATGGGAATTAGTTGCACTAGAATGCTCATTGGATGTCTCACTTTCCTTGTTATCTTAGATAGATTGTTTAAGGTTTAATTGGGAGTAACAGGTTCCCACTTCAGATGGAAATAACTGCTGGAGTATATTGTTGATCAAGGCATGTTTTGGGTTTTTCACCGGTGTAACTCTGCCACTTATTCTTGATCAATGGTTATGTCTCGGGTGGTAAGAGCAGTTATGTTTTTCCCATAGCCTAACCCTCTCTTATTTCTTTTGATTGGCGATAAATACAGTTCCATTAAACCTTGTTGTCTTGCCCCTAGACCACTTGTGCCATCATACCCAATTTTTTGCAACATTGTGAAGCCAACTCCATTTGTTGACATGGGTATGTGTGTTTGAAGTGTGTCTTGTGGGTCTTGATACAACCATGTGTTTATATCTAGATCAAAAGGGTTCTCTTCCACAATGTATCCTCACTTGGAAAAGGTGGTGGGTGGACATCTAAACAGAATAGGTTCCAACATTTTAGGTATTGTCACTTGTTGTGGCATGTCGTATGACCTTGGGCTCTGAGGCATGTTGGTGATGGTAAAATCTTCCTCATAGATGTACTCACCACATCCTTTTTCTATAATGGATATCTTCCCCACTCTTCTAGTTACATCCTTGGGAATAGAATTTGAGTTGGAAGGAATTCTTTCCTTCTAGTTTGAAGGCACTTGATTGTCAGTACTTATTTTGATGGTGTTACAGTTTTGGAATGGGTCTGAATCTCCTTCAATGATAATTTCTACCCCCGGTATGGGAACTTGATGCAATGATGATATTTGGAGGGAAAATCTTGCATCTCAAGGATCTGCGGTCTTCCCAATAGAATTGTTATATCCCAACTCTAAGTCTAGGATTTGGAACAGGGTGCTCTTAACAACGGAGCCTATTTTGACTAGTAGTATGATGATGCCTTTGGAAGACCTTTCTTCTTCATCATAGGCCCTGATATTGATTTTTTTTAGTAATAACTGAGAGTGGGGGGGGGGGGGGGGGGG
>MU223857.1:76466-93268 GCA_018584345.1 Thuja plicata
GTGAGGAAGAAAGCTCTATAACCATGTAGTTATGTTCATGCTTCACTCTCAATTGATCTACCATCAATGGTCCTATAGGCAACACATATTCAGTATCTAAGTATTGAGTAATATCATTGCCAATACCAGATAAGTGGAGTCTTATCCTGCTTTTCCATGAAGCAAAGTTGTCTTTGTTCAACTTGGGCACATCTTGTCTGTTCATCTTGTGATCTTTACTTGGGTCTTGAAACCTTCCTTCTAAGCACACAAGCTTTGATACCAATTGTTAGTAATAACTGAGAGGGCGGGGTGAATCAGTGGCCTCAAAAAATTATCCTTTAAGCTTTAATCCACCAATCAATACACCTCAAATTATTAAGTCCCTACAAGATGTATGCCTTGAAATACTTTGAAATAATTAATTGTCTGTCGGTTTACCTTGTCTGTCCTTATTCTCCTTGATTACCGATAAGCAGTAAAACTTATTTACCGAAGCTCAGTAAATATGCAGAGTATACCAATCAATCCAGAAATGCATATGTGAAATGTAAAACAATAAAGTAATAAACCATACACACATAACATATGCATTTTAACGTGGAAACATTGTTAAGGGAAAAAACCACTGGGACCGGTACCCCAAATTTTCACTCTTCTGAAGTGAGCCCTATTAGGATCCAACCCTATTAAAGGTTACAAACATATGGTTAAGTGCGACCTTGTTAGAGGATTTTTATACATAGGTTGTCACTTAGTATCTGGCATCTATGCTACCATCCTTGAGTCAACCTTTATACTTTCAATAGGATTTATGCTAATCTTACTACCATCCTTGAATCAGCCTCCTTCTTAGACTGTCAATAGGCTTTAGGTAAGATCAATGCTACTATCATGAATCAAAATCTTTGGTAATCTGTTAGGATATGCCTCAATTATAGAAGACGGTTAAGTCCTACTCTGTTAATAGACATAATGCTTCAATGGTTAAACTGAAACACAATGACCTATTTCTAATGCAACTTTGAATTGCAGATATTTAGATCTATTTATGTACAATACCTCTCTGATCAATGTATCAATTCAATTCCTTTGCGCTCCACACTTTCTACTCTATGATTCTGTGCTTCACTATTCATCAGTGTCTACAGAATTCTTTAGCTCTCCCTTAGCTTGATTCATTAGGACTGTATGAAGTTTATCCTTCACCAGTTTCTCTTCAACATCTTCTTTCTATTCACTCCCCCATGTGTCTAATTTCTTCCAAAAATGAATTATGCTTGTCTCTTATATAGAAATGATATTCCTTTATTCTTGATTCTTGATTCTTGGCATGAAAAACAATCCAACCAATTTGATTTACGGCTTTAACTCATGATTTATCTCCTAGTTATCTTCTTGCCAATTGTATAAATCAATTGCTTAACTATGGTTGAATAAAACAAATAAAAAAATTAGTTAAGTCTATCCTTAAGCTCTGCCAGCTAGATATTTTGTCATTTTGTGATCTCTCTGCTCTGTCGGTCAATTCTACAGTTCGTCGATGGTGACAACTGCAAGTTCCATCAGTGTAACTTCAGTTAGCTTCGGGATCTCCGTCCGTCGGGCATCATTGGATCTTTCTTTTTGGGAAACACTATCTTGTTTCTCGTCAGGAGTCACTGTGACTTTTTCTCTGTCTTTACCGATGGTGTGCACTCCATCGGTGTTGTCTGTCACTTAGTGAATACTTGACTTTTATGCATTGCTAAAAGCATAACCTTTGTTCTATTGATTCTCTGAAGTCTTTGGCATTATGTACATTACCATACAGATGATATCAATTTGACATCAATGAAAATACAAACCACTAACTGGTTTAATGCTTTGCATCATCTTCAACTTAACATTATCAAACATTCAATTAGTTACATGTCATCAAATTTTCCCCGTGACATCAATGTTAGATTCAGAATATCCTAGGTGTTTGATTACTTTCAAAGTGCATATGTTTAATCCCGCTCCACCATCAATGAGGACTCTATGGATTGCATGTTTGTGAACTTGGATGAGAAAGTGAAAGAGATCATTATGCATAGGCTTATGTGGTGGCACATCATGGTCCGTAAAGGTTGCAAGTTGTTGTAAGCTATGTGGTTCACCATGGTTTGGAATCTTTCCAGAGTTATGTCCCTTAGGACAGCTACATTTTGGAGTTCTTGGTCGAGAGCTTGCTTGTGCTGCAAGGGTATGCACAAAAGGTCAAACATAGATATCTAGGTAGGTGTGCACTTTAGCTGATCCATAAGGTTGGTCTTTGGTTCAGAGGATGTTGGTGAGTTAGCTAGTATAGAAGATGTAGAAGAAACTCCTTGCAAGACAAATTTGGTATGGCGCGTGGTGACAACACATTTAGCACTTGCGTCTCTGATAGTAATAGTAGCCACAAGACTATCTAAATGGTTGATGTAGTTGATGGTGTTATCAACACTAGCATAGGTGTAGTTTACTTGTTTTGACTATCCACCAGACCCAGAGGATTTCCCTTTGTTGTGATCATGGAATGTGTCATTGAAGATTGTATGATAAGTGGTGCCTTTTGATTGGGCATTAGTGACATCGATAACCCCTGTGTCAATCAGATCTTGAATGGTGTTTTTCAATTGATACCAGTTGGGTGTCTTGTGTACCTTTACCAGATGAAATTCACAAAATTCATTGTCACTGTACCAATTTGGTTTTATAGAACCATGTTCATATTCTTTGATTTTAGGTAGAGTGATAGTATTGGATTGTATCATCTTTCTTAAGGTTGATTCTCTCAACTCCCCCAATGGTGTGTAATCTTGTTTTGGAAATGGAAACCATTGTGGGCGTTGTGTAGGTGGTTGATTGTTTTACACCGATGCGGCTTGGATAGGGGGTTTGGTTATGAGTGTGCACTTGTGGAGTGGGCACCATGGGTTTTTGGTTAGTCGCAGGTTCTCCTTGTAGTGACACCTTTGGTTGAGCATAGTTGAGCATCTTTACATCAATGACACCATCACTGGCGACATTTTTTTTTTTGTTCCACCACATGGCTTTATCTGTTGTAGTTTTGTTCGTGTTTGTATGGGTAGGATCTGTAAGGATACCTCTTTTGACTAGGTTTTTCTCATAGTGAACTCCTCATTTGATGAGTTGCCTGAAGTTAGAAGCCAGCTGCAATTTGGTGGTAAATGACATATCTGGGATCAAATTGTCAATGAACATGAATATGAGGTCTTTCTCAGGCATGTCATTTGTTATTCTATTCGCAGTGTTCCTCCACCTTTGTAAGAATTTCAAAAAGGATTCTCCATCTATCTATTTAATGTCGTAGAGGTCCTTGATGTTGACCTTGCGTTTGATATTGTGATGGAAGTGAGAAATGAATTTTTCGACCAACTCTCCCCAAGACAAGATGCCATGAGGTAAGTGTGAGAACCATTCCATTTATAGTACAACTAGACTTTGTGGGAACATTCACATTAGGTATGTTTTGTCATGCGCAACCTCATTGCAACTAGCAAAGAACTCTCTAATATGTTCAACAGGGTTGGTGTTGCCTCTATATTTGTCAAACCTAGGTACCAAGAAATGAGTGGGAAATAGAGACATGTGTAATGAATCATTAAAGGGGTATGTATATAAATCATCTGTGGTGTAGGACTTTATTTTCTCCTGATTCTGCATGTCCATCATTTGGGTTTGACAACTTTGCACTTTCTGGATTAATATGTTTGTTTGAGATTGAGGAATATTGGTGACATTGTACCTCTATTCTGGAGTAGGTATGAGGTTGCGCCTCTATGTCCCTTGAGGTTGGTCATATGATTTAGCCCTTGGGACTTGATATTGGTTCCATAGCATGTGATTATGATAATGGGGTATTTGATTGGTCCAAGATTGATTTTGTTGTGTTTTTTGTTGGGGTTGTTGTTGTTGTTGTTGTTGGGGTTGTTATGACCCATGTAAAAGAAAATTTGTAACCTTGGGTGGACATTGACTGAATGTCAATCCCATAGATATGGATCCTTGTGGGAGTGAGGTATTGAGCCCAAGGCTAGTAGGGATTGATTGTAGTATCAGAACAGACGCAAAAGGGTTGCAGCTTGTTTGTAGAATTGAGGAAATAGCATGAGAGATTGATTAAAAAGGCCCTGAGGCTAAGGGTTGAGGTACACTAGTGACCATGGGTGCACTTAGTTGGGATCCTATCATGCTTTGTGTGGAAAATGTGCTAGCTTGATTTGCAGAGCTAGTTTGATTTGACACAGTCCACGCTGATGTCATTATTGTCAAAGATGGAAAGATTTGGGATATCACAGGTTTTGTTTGAGAGGTTTGAGGGGTGTTTTGACTTGCGAGAGGGTTATTGGGCCATATTGTTGACACATTAAGTTTGGCAGTGATTTTGACTCCCTTATTAATCAACATGGCTAGGAATCATTAGGGATTTCTCTCTGCAACAACGTCAACAACCTGTGCAGAATAGATCTTTCTCTATGTCTTCGAGCTCATCCTCTGTGACATCATGGAATAGTGTTGGTCTATAGGGATTCTCAATAAAAAGAGAAGGAATGGTGTTTTTGAAAGGGTCATCCTCTTAATCTTTTTCCCATAGGGGAAATCGGTTGATATAGGACTCGTTAGGTTGAGTTTTATCCTTCGACCTAGTGTAAGACCCCCATAAGGTGTGTGAGACATAGTGTTGTCAATATTTTTTGACTAAAACAAGTGATATAAAGAAAAATAGAAAAGGATAACCTTTCTAGGAGAGTCTAAGTTATGTTTGGATAGGGGTAATTTCTAGGGATAGATGTTGATTTATCTTGATCTCAAAGACTTGGTGATGTACGAATATGATTTTTTGACTATTGCCTGGGAGAAAGTCACTAAGAGAGATTAATGATTTTGAGATAACAAGACAAGATAATTGAGTCCGAACTTTCAAAATAACAATGTTTAGACAATAATCATGCTTTCAAAGAATGGATGATCATTAATGTTTAGAGATTCACACAATATTATTAACATTTTTCTAGGATAAACATTGATCTATTTACAAAAAATGGGGAGTTTTCCAAGGTTTTAAGGTAAAAAAAGATGTTTCAGAGTCCCTGGTTAAGTGTAGAAAACTTCCACCAATTGTGGTAAAGTGACAGGTCAATTGCAATAATCAATCATTGATTGTGGCAATAAAAAGGTTAATTGTGGCAATAAACAGGTCGATTGCAGTAAAATTCTATCAATTGTGGCAGGATGCGGGCAATTGCAGAAAAGAGAGAGAATCTGAAAAAGGATCTCAAATTGGCTTATCTGTCTGATAAAATTGATTTCTGGAACAAGGATTCTTTTTGTAGAATAGGTTTTGATGTTGACAGCCTAGAATTTGAACACGTTGGACTCATTTTGACAAATTTTATGTTGGTTTTGCATTTTTTTGGAAACTGATCATAGAACAAGCACAATAGACAATGTGTTTTTTAATCTAGAATGGGTCTTGAAACAAGGACAAATAAATTAATCTAGGTCAAAATTGGCTTCAAAATACAATGTTATAGGCCCAATGCTTGAAATTTTTTGATCTCACACAACAAGTGTCACACTACTAGGACATGAAGGTCCACGAGGTAGGCGCTCATGTTTTTGTCATCGCCAAATATTGTTGTCATGCTAGTGAAGATCTCTTTCACTAACACAATACTTTGCAACACATATGTTGGGAATCTTGGGGGAAATTTGGCAACCCCTTGCACTATAATAAGGTATTTTTTCAGAGGTGAATCAGGTTGGCCTCTATTTTAACAAGGTTGTAGTAGGGTCCATGGTGTCTATCCATTCAGTTTGTATGCGTGTGACTTGCTTAAGAGCCTAGTTGATCATGTTGGATACTTAGGGATATTCATCTAATCCAGACTATCATCAACACACCTTGCCCAAGCTTGGCTAGATATAAAATGGAACTTTGGTTTGTGTCTCATTTATATACCGATCGGAAGGATTACCGGTTTAAGGTCATTCGCCGAGGAAGAAGCACATTCCCCAAACATGCATTTCTAAAAAGTATAAAGGTTTTTAATCTAACAGACTTGTGGAAGCACACCAAGGACTCAAGACACAAGGTTAATCGATTAAACCCCAAAATTTGAAGTGTGAACTAAGCTAATCACCCTTACAAGCATGAATGTTCAATTTTAAGCCCAAAGTAGGTGATGATTTTGCTTGTTCAATTTTTTTCAATGCACCAAATTTGAAAGATTGTTTGCCTTTGCTCAATTCTTAACCACCACGTCAATTTTATGCACCAATTTGGAAATGTGAGGTTCAAGATGCTTGCATGTAATTTTCATTTTAAGCACTGAAACACAAATGAATGAATTTTATGTTTCTTTGTTAATTGTTTCCTCGCCACAAGCTGTCAAAAAAGTGATTAGTACAATCATCTAATTAAGAATTGAAGAATATCCAGCAACTCTAGAATTGTTAAGACCGTTAAGACTAATTATGATTTTGTACTTAGTTGTGAAATGCTTGATGGAATCAAAATATCTGTTGTAAGCTTCGCTTTGATCTTCTGCAGTGATGGCCAAGATGACTCTTTGTTGCGTGTGGTAGTTAGTGGTCCTTCTTATGGAAGCTCTTAGTGATATAGCACCTGGGATGCATCTGATTACCCTCTTGGCCATTAGTCATTTGTTAATCCTCCTTATAAACTAGGAAAAACAATCATTTTTAACAGAAAAATAGTGAATTTGAATCAGATAAGAAATAATGTTGTCGATTACAGTAATTGTCTCTCAATTGTGGCGAAGTTCTGTCAAATGCGGCAAGATGTTGTCGATTGCGGTGAACTGGTATCAATTGTGGCATAGATCGGTTAATTGTGGCACAGAGCAAGAAATTAGAGATTTGAATAACAATAGAAAATAATTGTGAAATCATCAAATTGATTGCAGCATTAAACCAGTCGATTGCGGCAGATTTTTGTCAATTGCGATAAAATACCAGTGATTGCAAAATTACAAGGATATCAAAAAACATAAAAAAGAAATTTCACAGCCATACGGCCAAGGCCAAAAAGTCATGTCTGTCATTTGTAATTGATTTTTGGGTTATTTGATTCATGTTGGGTTCACCAAAATCTCGCGGTTGTGTTCTGTACACTCAATAGCGAGGGTTTGTAGCACCGATTTGTAATGGGGGAAATCAATCAATTACTACCAAGAACAAAACTATGAACAATAAAATGATAAGAAATAAAGTAGGTATACAAACGAATGCAAACCAGCAAATCTTGAATCTTCTATTGTCACTCTCTACTCCTGATATTTTGTTTGTGTGGTGCTTAGTATTGGTATCGACAACGTTTAAGGCTTGGGAGCGTTGAGAATATGATATTGAATGTATGATCACAAGAGGGCTTGATGTTTGAACCAATATGACAAAGAAATGGTGCATGAAAGCTTTAAATCCTGGATCCTTCAAATGGTTATGAAGATTTGATTATATAGAATATGGAAATGATATGAACGGTTGAGATCAATCCCAAAGATTAGAGGATGAATGGTTGATATCAAAGGGAACTAGAGAAGACATCAGTAAACTTCACATCCTCAACTTGGAGAGAGGAGATAAATTTTGGTTAACTGAACTATTGATTATGAGTTACATTTTGAACTGAAGAGGTAGGTGGAGTAATTCATGCAATCAGAGATCTGATCAAGAGTTCTCTTTTCTGAACTAAAGAAAGGGTTTAATTGAATATTTAAATCATTTTTATAATTAAAGTATTCAACATGTGAGATAATTGAATTAATTTTGGTTTAGAATTGAATTATTGAATAAAATAAAATTAATTTAATTAGAAGAATTAATTAATAATTTTAAATATTTAAATTTAAACTTTAGGAAATTAAATTTTAATTAATTAAAGGAGATTAATCAATTAAGGTTAATTAATTAAACAAAGTTAATTATTTAATTAATTTTGGGGATTTGATTAGATGATTTGGGGAATGAAATTAGCAAAAAATAGATGATTAATTAATGATTTAAAAACCATTAATTAATAGATGAAAATTAGTGTTTGTAATGTAAGGTCGCAAGTATGTCCATTTTAGGGTGTCTACACATCTTATGGGTGTACGTTTCTCCACAAATAGCCATACCAAATCCATCTTGATCCACTTGTCTTCCACATCATCCATCATTCTAATGTACTTCTCACCTGGCATGATTCTTTATCACATTTATATCTTGATATGATCCCCTACTTCTTGTATTTATGACCATAATTAGGTACGTGCAAATTATGCATGTCTATAGATTAAACAGTTAGATGCATTAACTTTTCATTATATACATAAATTGCATAGCTTAATTTTATACTCTCTATTCTACATGTATGGATACATGTTTTTATTTCGATTGGGAGGTGGGGAATGTCATGTTGTGTCATGTCTACATCAGGCTCAAGCCATGTCCTTACGATAGAGTGTCATATCATAGTTTTTAAACTGAAGCAAATTAAAATTTTGATTTGAGGTGATGTCACAACTCAAGCATATGAAATATTTTACTCATATAAATGTATATGCTCCTTCATTATAATCCCATTGTCATCAACTATTTTTCCTAAGTTGTCTTTCTTTTTTTTTTTTTTTTGGATGCACGTGAGTCTAAATTTGGAAAGACATAAGGGTTTATAGTCTAAGGTCATAGGAAGCATAAATTCCAGAAGGGATAATTGGAGTAGGAATTTAAGAAGTTGTGGAAAATTCAAAGCATAAGTTTTATAAATTTTGAGGATTTTTTTCTAAATTCCAAGAGTGAACATTTGATACAGCCATGGAAGGTCCACCTGTACATCATGAACCATCAATTCATGATGCTCTACTTCATGATCCATTGAGTGAGCCACCATTCCAAAAATTGTGGTTGTTTAAGCTATTTCCTTAGGTTGAAAGGATTTATTGATGAAATTGCCATGGAGTTTGCATTTACATATTCTAACAGGGAATCTAAAGTGAAGGGTTTAAAGGTGATTGCAATAGAGGAGTGCATTGTAGAAGTAAGAGGATTACCAATAGTAGGGGAATGATTTCTTGAAACTAAGGATGGAAGGAGTGGTCGAGCTAAGTTCACTCTTCCTAGGGATCCCCCTCTTTTTGAAAACAAAAAAATAACTAGGAGGATCTCTCTACCACCTACATGGGTGGAAGTAGTAGTTTACATTATGAAATATTTAACTTGAGAAGGGAGAAATTTATGTTTTCATTCCATTTACTTCAAATTTCTCAGTCATATGTGGCATGAAAGACCACTGGTGAATGTGCCTAACATCCTCTACAATTTTATCTCCATCAATGCGACCGAGACTCAAAAAGGTAGGCCACCCTATGTAACACATCATTGTCTTAACTAGTTACTTGTTAATAGTTCATTGAATTATTTTTCTCAAATGTCATGGGAGGAATTTGTTATATTTAGGAGGTTTCAACTTGAGAATATGGGATTGAGAGGTCGAACATTATCCCAATGGATTAACACCTCATGAGGGGTTGTCAAAATGACCTTGGAGCCCTCCTCTTTAGGGGCATCTCCTGCAGATGAATTGTTAGCATAAATGATGTAGTGATTCTAAGTGACGTATTGATGAAGATTGGTACAGATTTGATGACAGGTGATTCAGTTATTCGGTTGCCATTGATGTTAACTACTCAACTTAGTGTTTTTCAGTATGTTACCTCATATTGTGTAAGTGAATCATGAGTTGTAGTATGTTTCTAAAGTTTATATTATTATGGAAGGTTATATCATGTGTGGTGATGTTAACTTTGTCATTTTGACTCTTGATATGGAGAATTAAGTTGGTTATGTTTGTTTGGACTCAAACTGGGTAATTTCTAAAATAGTCAGTGATATACAGTAAGTGATTTGAATGTTATTTCAGATTGGTGAAGAATTTGATGGAGTGGTCATAGGATATCATTGTAAAAAATTTCAAGATAATATATGTATGAGAGAGAATCATTATGTTAACCAGTGCAACTAGTTTAATTAATTGGAAGTGGTGCAAACAGAATGAACAAGTAAACAAGACAAAGTTCTCGAATAGGCTATGAAGATTTGTAGATCGATGATGGAATTTGATGTGGAAAAAGGATCACTGATGATTTTCATAAAGTAAAATGTTAGTTTCATGATTTATGGGACTCACTTGACATCACATTGATTGAGGTATACATTTGAGGAGGCTTCTTCAAGAAGTTTCTTTTGGTCAAACAAGGTTTTTTGAAAAGGCTTAACTACCAAGGTAAAATCGATGAGCAAGCCCATGCCTTCAAAGGAAAATGTTTTATGAGTGTCTAGACACATTGTATCTTACCTAAGATGATCTGCATCATTCATATCTCAGATCTAGGGATTTTTGTAAGTCGGTGGAAGTAATTCTATATAGTATAATAGTTGAAGAACAAAAAGAAGAGAATAGAGCTAACTGTGAATTGTAGAAGGATATGGAGATAGAGAAAGTAAAGGAATCAAGTGCGATTGGGCTGAAGAATATTTTATAGTATGATGATGTACTAAATATATTAAAAGGATATGATCCTATAGAGGTAGTTTAGTTTTCAAAAATAACTTTATATATTGCTTTCTAATTATCATAACAGTGAAATGCTCTAACACGGTGGATCCTAATAGGTCTTTATTGTAAGTTCTCTAACAAGGTGACACATTATCCTATGTTTTAAAGTCCTCTAAAGAGGATGCTTCTAATAGGGAAGAGATCCTAATAGGTCTTAGGAAAATCCCTTAACCAGGTAACACCTAACCGTGTTTTTGTAAAGCTTTAACAGTGTAAGCTCCTAACACGGCATATTCCAGAAAAGTATAGATTTTGTGGGTTTCATCTTACACTGTATTTTTTTCCTAGTTGGGTTTCCATGTGATAAATATGTTGTTTATAGTATGTGGTTGATTGCTTGTGGATGTATTCATTGAAAGTTTACTTATGTTAGTTACTGTTATATGTTTTGGTGCATTAAGTTTATTAAAGAAGTTGAATTTGTGAATTTGTGTGGATTACTGATTCAACCCTCCCCTCTCAGTAATCAGACATGTATTAAGAGTTATTATAAGAGATTTGGTCCCCTAATTGTGAAGGCTTAATACCTTAGGGAAAATATCAGAATATGTATAAGAAGGAAGCAGCGAAGTTCTCTAAAGAAAACCTCTCTACATGGGTAAGCAGGTGTTGGTGCTATTTCTTGTCCATATTGTGCCTTGTAATTTTCATAAGGTCTCTTGTCATTAGTAGTGTCAAGGGCTTTGAAATTGGTATTCAAATTGTTTTTATGCCTCTGCAAAGTGTGCTCAAACCCTCAACCTAATTGAAAATGGTCAAAAGTGACTAAAAACCCTAAGTGCCTCGGCTGGTTCTATTCTTGTGTTACTTTTTCGGTCATTTAAGTCATATTAAGTCATGTGTCTGTGTTGAATGGGTTGCTTTTTGCCAAAATATTGTATCATCCTAACCACTTTAATAATTCCTAAGTCCCGCTATGTAGGTCCCTCTTACGTCATCCCCTTATGTATCATGTAAGTTTAAAAAGATCGGACGGCGTGCTTATTCGCTTATATCTAAGATGCACGACATCTAATGTATAAGCGAACAAGAGGAGGTGATGCGTGTCCTTGGTGGGGCCGAGCATGTTAAGAAATTATTTTTTTAAAAGGCGAGCAACTCAAAAAAAATTGGACGGTGCACTTATTCGCTTATCTCTAAGATGCTCGACATCTAACGTATAAGCAAATAAGCAGAGGTGACGCGTGTCCTTGGTGGGACCGAACTGTTGAGAAGCCTTTATGTTAAATAGTGCACAAGTTTAAAAAGATAAAACAGACCACTTATTCGCTTAAAGGAAAAGTGCACGACATCTAACATATAAGCGAATAAGCGGTGATGACACCTGTCCGGGGAAGTATGTGGGTCCAATTGCAGACGAGTATGAAAGGTGTTAAAACCTAAAAAGATCTGACGGTCGGCTTATTCCCTTATATCCAAGATGCATGACATCTAATGAATAAGAAAATCAGCGGTGATGACATCTGGTAGATGGTGGGCCCAGGCATCCAAAGATGGCGAAGGTTTAAAGTCCTGTTTAGTTGCTTCATATCTAATGGCTCGCTTATCTACTTATATCCAAGATACTCAACATCTAACGAATAAGTGAATAAGCGGTGGCGACATGTGTCCTTAGTCAATAGTTGTTTTTGGGAAAGTAAGATAGCCATCAGATGTGAAGGTTGATGCCCAGAATCGACAGTTCAAATTCAAAGTTGATAATACAAGTTGCAGAGAGCCGTTAAGCCGCGAAATTGAAGCTGGTGAATTAAATACAGAATGTGTGATAACTCCAGTCGAATTCAATTTGAAAGACTGATTTGATTGAGGTTGTAAATTGATTAAGCTGACTGTAGTTTGAATCATTCACCAAAACCATTTGAGCAAAGATGGAATTGCGAAGAGAACCAACTTCATGTGACTTATGTGCATAACGGGTAAGCTCACTGATTCACTACCATTCAAATTGAGATAGAGTTTGCAGTTCAGAGAAGGTTTTAGAGCTCTTGTTTCAGAATTTGGTTCTAGCATTGATAGAAAACCCTTAGAATGGCCCCTAGAGTTGAAATTTCGGGACAAGTCGATTACCAGAAATGAAATGTTAGGGAAGATTTATTGCAACAGTTACCATTGTCCTCAGGGGATGCCACACAGGATAAGAAGGCAGTACCACAACATCCCCGCTTTAGAATTGGGGATGGGTTATATGATTCAGGAAGGTGGGCAAGAGATGCTACTACTAGTTTAGATGCCCTTACCCTGTTTAGAGAAACTTATAGTCAGAGAAAGGCCCCCACCCTAGACTGCAATATTTGGGAATTAGATGTTGGAAAGTTAATAGCACCCAGTGTATTCATGGACTTTGATTTGCTCATTCTAATAGAAAACACTTATGATAAGGTGTCTAGGGTTGTTAGAGACACCCAGGGAAATATAATGCTGATTGTATTAGTAGATGAAATCAGAAGAATTTTCAAGCTGACTGACACTTCCCAGAATATGGATGATATTGACCTCGAATATTTCAAAGAAATATACAATAACCAAAGGGATTATTACAAAGGTGAAATAGTGAAGGGGTATGCTAATAAGATAGGAAATTTGGTTGTAATAGGACCAGGAAACCCCGAACCTTTCAAAGTGGATCTTTTCATTGGCAAGGCCAGGAAAATGTACAGTTCCCTATGCAATATTTTGGGGATAAATGAAGAGATGGCCATGCCAGTCCATATAATGTTGATGGTTGTTCAGATTCTACATCCCCACTTGTCAGTAGTGTTTGATTATGCATCCTATATTTCTCAGGAGATGCATGATGGTTTGTCAGGGATCAAAGATGGCAATATACAAAAGCCAATGGGTTGGTATTCCTCATGATGCATATGTTCTTATTTAACAGTGCAGACTTCTTTGAAGAAGAAATGGAATTGGAGAGATTCCAAGATGATGAAGAATTGCCTATTCAGATGTGGAGTGTAGATTTGTCCTGGGATAGAAAGAATGCAAGTTATGTATACTTTGACAAAGTTTTTGCAACTAGACTTAAGTCATTACTAAGCAACCAAAATGCAAGAGTTCATAATGAAGTAATGATTCTTTTAAGGCCTATGGAGTATGCCCCTGAGTTGAAAATTTCTCACAACTAGGGAGATTTGATATTGTACCCTTTTGCCATAGTGATTAGGGTTTATGGTTTTAGAGGTGTTCCTTATGTGCTACTCTACAGAGTCCCACTCAAAATTGGGATAGCAGAAATCATAAGACAATTAGGTGGGCTGCAGGAGGAAGCTTTGACCGGAAAAATGAAGGGAAATATCTTCCCTACCCTCACTAAAGCCCATCACTTTATCACAACAAAAGGAGGGCGGACACAGTTTGGCAATTACTTTGAACCCTATCATTTATCCACTTCCATAGCTAGGTGTGCAGACAATGAAGATTTTATCATGGGCATGTTTAGAAAGAGGACCAATTGTATAATGCTAAAGCATCAATTCTACTATCCAGAGGATATTATCAGGAAAATTTTTGACCTAGAGGTTCAAGAAGTTAGGAAGGAAAAATGGATGGCATATAAGAAATCCTTGGACTTTGTCCATAATTTTGACAAGACCTATGATCCACTAAAGGAATTTTTCCCATGGTCTTATAAAATTGATTCACTAATGAATCTTTTTGAGGGAATAATACAAACCATGAATGAGAAAAGGAAGAGAGCAGTTGAGAATGACCCAGAAAAGGCTCTTTCTATTTTGAATAAATTTCCACAGAGTAGAATAGTTCCACCTGGGAACTATCTAGTATACAAAAGAAGAGGATATACAACTGTTGCTCCCAGAGTTGATGAACCCACTTAGCATAAGGGAAAGAGGCCAATGGATACTGATATTCAAGAAGTACCCTCTCCAAAGAGGCAAAGGGTGGAGACAAAAGAGAAAGGAGGTGAATTGTATCCTCCTTCCCAATCCCCTATGCAATATGATGACCAGACCATTGCTGAGCAATTGCTCAATATGAGAAATGCAGGTGAAGTAGTTGTTACTACTCAAGAATTACAAGAGGGGATGCCAGAAGAGCCTAAACATACATTATCTGACCTCATAGTGGTAGAATTCACTGGCAAGGAATTAGATCCTATGACTAAACAAGCTAGTGATGAATTCTTGTCTGATGACAATTTCATCAAATCTAGGGCTTTTATTCAATTTCTATGGAGATGCCATATTGGTGAATACAATGAAAAATGCCAGAAAATGATAGAAGATCAACCCAATGCTGCCAAGGAGGACATAGAGAAAGCATTCAAACAAGAATTGATAATGAAATTTGATAAGATTACTCCTGAGGAGGGTAGACAAATGATCAAAAGGCAAGGAGTCCTCATATTGCCACAATGGGATTTAGTTGATGCAGTGGTTTTTGATGCTATAAGGAAACAAGATAAACCCATAATCCCTACTGGAACATCAATTGGTGCTCAATTTAGTGGGGATCATGCAACATTGGCAATCTGGTCACTAAGGAAAAAGGACAAGAGAAGAATTAAAGAAGATGATGAGACTGAAGACACAGGCAGCCTAATTGTGAAAAGGGTTGCAGATACCTCAAGAAATGAAGTAGCTAACCTTATTGTACAGGTTGACAATCTGAGCATGAAAGTTTTAAAAAAGGAAAAGGAAGCATATGCTAGTCTGAATGAAAGATATGAGTTTGTGCTCAAATCTTACAATGAAGAGAAGGTGAAATCCTTGATTAAGGATAACAAAATAGCAGAGCTAGAAGGTAAGTAGAAGACCCAACTGGTGCCCCAAAGACTAATTGCTTAGGACCCATATCATCCTTCCTCCTCAATTCCATTTATAACATATCCCCCATCCCCTACACCTCTAAGTCCTACTACTCAGGAAGCTATTGATGCCAAGAGAGCAGAATTGGAAGCTGAGAAGAACAGGCTAATCAATGAAAGGACAAGATTAGAAGAAGAGGGTAAGAGGGACTTAGAAGATTCCTAGGCCTACAATGAAGCTAAAGAATTGGTGAAGCAAAAGAACACAGATCATATATTTTCAAATCTCAAAAGGTGTGCCAGTGAGATCAACCTCCCTAACCTCTACCTGTTGGGAAAAAAGATTGCAAGTATCACTAGTAGATAAGAAAATGAAAAGGGACAATGGGACTTGATAATGAGTAAATGGAAAGGGAAGGCAGCTCATGTTAATTCATTTTACTACCTTTCAAAAGAATAGAATAATATTGATATCACCCTGACAAGCACCCATAAGTGTCTAAAATTGATGATTAATTTAGACATCAAGAAGAACATGGTCACGAAGAGAGTCACAGTCTTGAGAGAAAATTTTTTCAGGGATAGATATGATATGTATCCCAATATGTTCAAGGAGGATGGGAACATAAAGAATGAATCCCTATGGCTGAGATAGTTAAATGAAACACTGACTAGCAGGACAAAAAGCATTGTTGCATTGGCAAACACTAGATGGTTTGTGCTGACCATAGATATTTTGAATAAAGCCAAGGCATTTTTTGAGTCATGGGAGGCACAAGTTGAGAAGGCTAGCAGTGACTGGGAAGATTTTAGCAGCCAAAAAGATGAATTTCTCATCTTCAGTTGGCCAAGTGATGAAGTATTCACTACATGAGTTAGCAAATATGGAATAGTCACCCCAGTAACATGAGATGACAAGCGTAAAGGGGAAAGCTAGCACCAAGGAAGTTAAGCTAACAGAATAAATTAGATATTGGGGTCTCTACACCAATAAGAGAACAAAATCTAGATTAAAAAAAAAACCTGACTACTTCAGAGCAACTTCAAGCATTCAGGCGATCACACGACAAATGATCACATGGCTCGTAGCAAGTTTTTGTTATCTCATCAACTAGAAATTTTGTCTCTTCTTGAAACTGTATTTTGTCCTTTAGCCCAGTCATTCATAGCTTGTTGTATCCTTGTTTTCCAAAAGGATTCCAAGATGACTGTGGCTACCCATAATTATCAAGTTGTAATATTGTAATAAGGATGGTAAAAATAAGACTACAAGGCAGATAACTACATTGGTCTGACTATTGGTTTTGAGTCTTCAAAATGTACTGCTATTGAGTTCATATTAATAAAATTACAATGGAATCTCCATTTTCATGTCAATGATGTCTTCTTTCATTTACCATTAATTCT
>MU223857.1:107745-152694 GCA_018584345.1 Thuja plicata
GGTTTTAGAGGTGTTCCTTATGTGCTACCCTACAGAGTCCCACTCAAAATTGGGATAGCAGAAATCATAAGACAATTAGGTGGGCTGCAGGAGGAAGCTTTGACCAGAAAGATGAAGGGAAATATCTCCCCTACCCTCACTAAATCCCATCACTTTATCATAACAAAAGGAGGGTGGACACAGTTTGGAAAATACTTTGAACCCTATCATTTATCCACTTCCATAGCTAGGTGTGCAGACAATGAAGATTTTATCATGGGCATGTTTAGAAAGAGGAACAATTGTATAATTCTAAAGCATCAATTCTACTATCCAAAGGATATTATCAGGTACCTTTTTGACCTAGAGGTTCAAGAAGTTAGGAAGGAAAAATGGATGGCATATAAGAAATCCTTGGACTTTGTCCATAATTTTGACAAGACCTATGATCCTCTAAAGGAATTTTTCCCATGGTCTTATAAAATTGATTCACTAATGAATCTTTTTGAGGGAATAATGCAAACCCTGAATGAGAAAAGGAAGAGAGTAGTTGAGAATGACCCAGAAAAGGCTCTTGCTATTTTGAATAAATTTCCACAGAGCAGAATAGTTCCACTGGGAACTATCTAGTATACAAAAGAAGAGGATATACCACTATTGCTCCCAGAGTTGATGAACCCACTCAGCATAAGGGAAAGAGGCCAATGGATACTGATATTCAAGAAGTACCCTCTCCAAAGAGGAAAAGGGTGGAGACAAAAGAGAAAGGAGGTGAATTGTATTCTCCTTCCCAATCCCCTATGCAATATGATGACCAGACCATTGCTGAGCAATTTCTCAAGATGAGAAATGCTAGTGAAGTAGTTGTTACTACTCAAGAATTACAAGAGGGGATGCCAGAAGAGCCTAAACATACATTATTTGACCTCATAGTGGCAGAATTTGCTGGCAAGGAATTAGATCCTATGACTAAACAAGCTAGTGATGAATTCTTGTCTAATGACAATTTCATCAAATCTAGAGCTTTTATTCAGTTTCTATGGAGATGCCATATTGGATAATAAAATTACAAATTCTATAAAATGATAGAAGATCAACCCAATGCTGCCAAGAAGGACATAGAGAAAGCAGTCAAACAAGAATTGATAACAAAATTAGATAAGATTACTCCTGAGGAGGGTAGAAAAATGATCAAAAGGAAAGGAGTCCTCATATTGCCACAATGGGATTTAGCCAATGCAGTGGTTTTTGACGCTATAAGGAAATAAGCTAAACCCATAAGCCCTGCTAGAACATCAATTGGTGCTTAATTTAGTGAGGATGATGCAACATTGGCGATCTGGTCACTAAGGAAAAAGGACAAGAGAAGAATTAAAGAAGATGATGAGACTGAAGACACAGGCAGCCTAATTGTGAAAAGGGTTGGAGATACCTCAGGAACTGAAGTAGCTAACCTTGTTTTACAGGTTGCCAATCTGAGCATGAAAGTGTCAGAAAAGGAAAAGGAAGCATATGCTAGTCTGAATGAAAGATATGAGTTTGTGCTCAAAGCTTACAATGAAGAGAAGGTGAAATCCTTGATTAAGGATAAAAAAATAGCAGAGCTGGAAGGTAAGCAGAAGACCCAACTGGTGCCCCAAAGACTAATTTCTCAGGACCCATATCAGCCTTCCTCCTCAAGTCCACTTATAACATATCCCCCATCCCCTGAACCTCTAAGTCCTACCACTCAGGAAGCTATTGATGCCAAGAGAGAAGAATTGGAAGCCGAGAAGAACAAGATAATCAATGAAAGGACAAGATTAGAAGAAGAGGGTAAGAGGGAATTAGAAGATTCCCAGGCCTACAAAGAAGCTTAAGAATTGGTGAAGTAAAAGCACACAGATCATATATTTTCAAATCTCAAAAGGTGTGCCAGTGAGATCAACCTCCCTAACCTCTACCTGTTGGGAAAAAAGATTGCAAGTATCACCAACAGATATGAAAATGAAAAGGGACGATGGGACTTGATAATGAGTAAATGGAAAGGGAAGGTAGCTCATTTTACTCCCTTTCAAAAGAACAGAATAATATTGATATCACCCTGACGAGCACACATAAGTGTCTAAAATTGATGATTAATTTAGGCATCAAGAAGAACATGGTCACGAAGAGAGTCACAGTCTTGAGAGAAGAATTTTCTAGGGATAGATATGATATGTATCCCAATATGTTCAAGGAGGATGGGAACATAAAGAATGAAGCCCTATGGCTGAGACAGTTAAATGAAACACTGACTAGCAAGACAAAAAGAATTGTTGCATTGGCAAACACTAGATGGTTTGTGCTGACCATAGATATTTTGAATAAAGCCAAGGCATTTTTTGAGTCATGGGAGGTAGAAGTTGAGAAGGCTAGCAGTGAATGGGAAGAGTTCAACAGTCGAAAAGACAAAGTTCTCAGCTTCAGCTGGCCAAGTGATGAAGTGTTCACTACATGGTTTAGCAAATATGGAATAGTCACCCCAGTAACATGAGATGACAAACGTAAAGGGGACAGCTAGCACCAAGGAAGTTAAGCTAATGGAATAAATCAGATATTGGGGCCTCTACACCAACAAGAGAACAAAATCTAGATAAAAAAAAAAAACCTGACTACTTTAGATAAACTTCAAGCATTCAGGCGATCACACGACAAATGATCACATGGCTCGTAGCAAGTTTTTGTTATCTCATCAACAATAAATTTTGTCTCTTCTTGAAACTGTATTTTTTCCTTTAGCCCAGTAATCTGTAGCTTTTTGCATCCTTGTTTTCCAAAATGATTCCAAGATGACTGTGGCTACCCATAAGTATCAAGTTGTAATATTGTAATAAGGATGGTAAAAATAAGACTACAAGGTAGATTACTACATTGGTCTGATTATTGGTTTTGAGTCTTCAAAATGTACTGCTATTGAGTTCATATTAATAAAATTACAATGGAATCTCCATTTTCATGTCAATGATCTCTTCTTTCATTTACCATTAATTCTTGTATGTTCAATTTGTAAGGCATTTTGAGTGTACTGGTTATAAGATATTCATGTTCTTGTTTGTGAGTTACTTTCAAGGAGAGTTTAAATCTTACAGATGATTGCAGAGGATTAGGATTCATGAAAGGATTTGATACATTTTTGTAGGAGTGAGAGGATAGTTTGTAAGGAACTCTATCTAGGATTCATTTGTGTTTCTATTAATTATCTTAATATGTGTATGATCTGATATGACTCTATCACCCATGAGTAGGCACTGGTCAAGATGCTAACAAGTGGTTATTATCATCAACTCAAATATTAAAATCCTGATTTTCTAATATTTAAGAGCATATATGTGTAGTTGATTGTATTCAGAGGATATAATTCATCTTAGTGATTCCTTGAAGAGTGAATCAATAGGTTAGCCTTCCTAGGCCAAAGTGGCATAAAAAGAAGAAGGATTATAAATCCTTAATCCATTATGAGATTCTTTGTCATTCAGTGAGTCTGTATTCAGGTGCACCCACCTGGGTATGTGGGGCCCAAAGTGTAGAAGGAGTTTCATCCTTGTTAATTAGCCTTATTCATGTATGAACCTGCATTGGGAATAGAGGGTCAAGCACTTGTTGTTGTTTTAATTGATTCATACAAGAAAAAGAGCTAACAGCAGGATGAAGCTTGAGAAAGCATTGGATCATCTTACAATGAAGCATATCCAACCTCCTGGCACCCTAAATCTTGATAAAATAAAAATAAAGCTGGAACATAATGTTGGAAATACAATAATGGGAAAGCAAGATACTGAGAGGGGGGGGGGGGGGGAATCAGATCTTCAAATTNGGGGGGGGGGGGGTGAATCAGATCTTCAAATTTAAACACTTAAAACAAACTAATCCACATTCATACATATATGAATCTAATGTAATCTCAGATAGCATCCACACAATGAAATAAATAAAACATAACACAATAACTTGGTAACCTAGAAACCCAGAAACCCAAATAGGTAAAACTGGGGTGGGGATGACACCCACAAAATTCTCCACTACTGCAATAATAAAGTGTGCCTATTAAGGCTACAAATGTTGATTACAAAATGTAATCTACCCTATTAAAGGTCTGCCTGGTTAAGAGCTAAAGATCATTACACTCTACCTTGTTAAAGGATTTCAACTTACAATAAAGTAAGCACTCTATTAGGAGATAAAGAAAGGTCTACTAGAACCACTCTGTTAAGAGATTTTCACCAAATACAATGATTAGAATGTCTCAAGTATTGATCCTTCATTATGCACTCTGATGCTGATGACAGATCTCCTCTTTCCAGTACCTTCTACGATCTTATAATCTGATATAACTTTACTTTGTTGTTCACTGTGTTGTCACTCTTCTTGATCTTTGATTATTAACAAAATAACCCTCTGTGCATTTCACTTCAAAATGCAGTCACCACACTTCATCTGCTCATCTTAGACACACATATACATTACACATAAAATAGGGTTTTGAAGCAATCTAATATATCCGTTCAAGTATGATAGTGAGATCTAGATCAACGATCCAGATCTAATACCCATACCTTGATGGTATTACAATTAATATTCATGCATAGGATAAAACAATTAAATGCATAACTAACTCTGTAGAAGAATATTAAACGCATACATAAGTCGGCCCAAAAAGCTTATACAAGTTGGCCAGATCACTTATCGTCAAAGTTTGTATCATTCCAGACATGTATACAAAAACTATCTTGCTTAGCACTTGACTTGTCTGTCACTCAGCACTTAACATCTCTGTATCCTTCTCGTCTCAGAAATGTAACTCAGCTCGGCAATGTAACTAGGAAAACTGAAAATTGTTCAACAATGTTGCTTGCCCTTACATAGTTTTATCTCGGCCACAGTGATAGCCAACTAAAACTGCCTAAGTGAATGACTAAGTGTTGGTCACTAATCATCAATAGAACTTAGAGATTAACAATCTCCCCCTTTGATATTAGTGGAAAAAACACTTATTGTTACTTTCGTTCATTTCATCAAAATATTGCCTAAGTACACTAAGTAATCCCCCTAGGAATATACTCAGAAATAATCCATACAAAAAGTTTACATGCCTCCAAAAATTATATACAAGTGTACCTGTACTGTACTAATTTATCATGTTGTATCCTTTCCAATTTCCTTACCATCTTCCCCCTTGTTTTTGTCACTGATTGCTGGTGGGGTTAAGTTGTACTTACCCAAAAATTGTTTATGAAGCTGCAAGGTGGATTCAAATGTGATATCCTAGCTTTCCTTAGCAATCTTCATAACTTCCAATTTTATTTCTAGCTCGGCAGCTAGACTGACTAAACTTTCTACAGTTGATAGATTTGCATTACTCTATGATAACTCCTTTGCAATTGAAAGTTCCTTCTATATTACCTCCAAGTGAGGCAACAAGCTTGTCTGAATAGTTATCAATTTGGCCCTTATTCAACCATCTTTAGCCATAAGCTCGGCTATTCTCCATTGTGCATCTATCAACTTATTAAGATGTAAAGAACTAGAGGTAGTATCTTTACCCAAAGTAGTGCCAGTTGATCTCAAATCTAACTATAGCTTCTCAACAAGCTATAGATTATCCTTTGTGAAAAATTCAACATCACATAATTTTCTGTACAAAGAATAAACATTGGCTGTAACTTTCTCTAAATTCTCTACAAGAATAGAAAGTTCAACCTATTTTGTTGCAATCTCTTCTAAGATATTCTCTAGAAATTTTCTCTCAAAAGTTACCTTCATTGCTATATATGTCCTTGTCAGTTACCTTCTATACAATGTTGACTAGCTGATCAATGATTGGAGCTTGAGGCATTTCATCCTCTAAGTCAAAAGCTTTTGCAAATATGTCTTTGATGTCATGCAACACCTGCTTTTGCTTTTGTTCTATCTTCATCTCTTCCTGTCTCTTCTTCCTCTTAAGTAATTCCTGAAGAGTCCCTATTTGTTCAAAAGATAACTCATTGGGATCCCATTGTGGAATCACAATGACTTCATCTAATGTTACATCTAGAATCGAAGACTTCTTCTTCAAGATTTTCTTTTTCTTCAACTCTGGAGAAATTATGCTCGGTAGCATAATATCTTTCCTTTTGACATGTTGCCCCACTTTTCATCCTGTACCCATGCTGTCAAAGTGGAGGATTTTTTGAGTCATTTCTGGTCGGTCTGGTCAGTCTGAGTCTAAGTTTAAGTCTTTCTTAAGTAGGTTGTCTTTGCCGGGTTTCCCTGCCATTGCCTTCTTGCTCCATGCCGGGTGGGTTTCTCTCAAAGTATCTTCATTCTGGGTAGGTTGTAGATCCCAACCTGACAAAGATAATGTGCTCCAATTGTTGTTCTTTCTCAGGCAGAGATCGAAAACTAGTATGGATCGATTCTGCAGGTCTCAACGATCCTAATGCAACAAACGGTGAGAAATTTGGTTAAGAAACGAGCGAGAACGAGCTCGGCGGGATTTCAGAATCATCTTCTCCATGGCGGAATTCTACCTAAGAAAGTGATTTTCTGCAAAGAAGAACTTTGCGCTTTGCGGGAATCACCCCCCCAGGTGATTTTCTGCAAAGAAGAACTTTGCGCTTTGCGGGAATCGCACCCCTCAGGTGATTTTTTGCAAAGCTTAGTTATAACATGGTGGGCCCGATTGATGAAAAAGGAATATTATATTATTATTTTGAGAGATCAAGTAAAGCATGTGCTTTAAGTGGAGAAGCCCTTTTCTCATTTTCCACCAAGGAGAAGCGAAGTTGCAGTTTTCCACGAGGAGAAGCACTTTTCAAGTTTTCCGCAAAGAAAGCGGAAGATGACCTCTCATGTTCATTTTATGCCAAAGAAGCTATAATGTCAAATCCCGCAATGGAGAAGCAGATTTGGTATTTTCTGCCAAAAGCATTCAGTTTGGGATTTTCCGCCAATTGCATTAGAGGCTCGAGTTCAAGATAAAGATGAGGATTCTTGATACCATTGGAGGTTGAAATTGACACCGAATAGCATCAAAGATGTGAAAAACATAAGCAGTTATTTGACTCCGTAGCCCAATGGATTAGACTCGACAGATGTCATTAAAGACAAGATGAAAGATTCAAATCGAAGTGTCACAGTTTAATTGATTCTTCTGCACGTGGCCATGGAAGAGCTGCGAAAGCTTATCAGACAAAGATGGGAAGAGGAAAGGAATTCAAATGATTTAACTTCCCATGTTCTTTTCCGTTTCTTTTCCCTTGAAATTAGTTAGCAACAGAGGTGGTTTCTGGCCATCTGTCAGTTAGAGGGAGATGAATCGATTAAACTTCCTTTGTAACAGTCATCCCCTGGCTCTATATGTATGAAATTCAAAGATTAATGAAAGGTTGGAAAATTTTTGGTGTGGAATGCCTGATGTTGTAGGGACAATTGAAGGTGTTTTATGTCAATTATTTTCTATTCCAGTTAGTTAGATGGTTCTTTCTTTAGTCTAAGTTGCATTAAGAAAGAAAGGATGTTTCATTCTTTTGTGGCGAGGATGTGAGTAAACCTCAGTAGGATGTGCTGTGGGATACTCAGGGAAGAGCTAGGTAGAAGTTGTTAATGTATGATTATTTTTCTTAATCTAAATTGCAGTAGGAAGGAAAGGATGTTTCATTCCTGTGTTTTGAGGATATGAATGAACTGCAGTAGGATGTGTTGTGGGACATTCGGAGAAGGAGTCATTAGAAGCTTTCATCATTGCATTTACACCTCTGTAGGTAGTTGCTAAGCATAATAAATCATAGGATTTGTGAGCCTTATTGCTGATTTTTAGATTAAGAATGTTTTTTCCTACCTGAGCTAAGTTATAGCTAGTCTTAGTTCGGTTTGCCTCTTCTGCTCTCGGGTTAAGAGCATACCTGAATTAGATTTAGGAATCAAGACATAATTCATTGCATATCATTTCAAAGGGGAGTTGTACCTACCAATTCAGAGAAAAGCCAGTAATCAGAACACGGCTTTTCAACTGTTGTAAGCAGAATTTGTTCATCATTCGAGCATCAAGAGTCATATTGTCATAAGGTACAAGAAAGGACAAATCTATTTACCAACAGATTTTTGGTGACTCCACTAGGGACTTGAATAGTCTCTAGATCAGTACATCATATCATGAGGACAAATGGTACTCCCTCATGAGAATATCTTTCCAGTGCTCCAACCAAACCTTGGTTTTCAAGACGATAAAGAAGACATAAGCTCGTCTCTCAATACATTTGTTTTGAGGTATAGAAGGAACGCTGAGCATTACAGAAATGCGAGCCAGGTATTAGAGGAAGAAGAAAGAAGGGCGGAAGCTTTAGAAAGAGCTATTTGAAAGAGGAATAACCAGAGAGAAGAAAGACAAGCATGAAGAGAAGCCCAGCAGTAAACTCTTATCAGCACCCTGGAACGCACAAATTTCCTCAGGAGTACCAGAGAAAAGGGTGGGTGAGATCCTACGTTTGACAAGCTAGAAGAGCTTGGTTTTCCCATCCTAGAGGTTCCTAAAAGAAGAGGATAAAAGAGGAGTTAGAGTAGACCGGATTCCCCTATTAGGAATCAAATCACTTCACAAAGCACGTGCCAGGTATTGACTCTCCATGGTATCAATACTCCCTCAGTTGTCAATTTTCCACCACATAGTGTAAGCGCTGTCATGGCTGCTCCATGGGCTACAGCAGTTGGACCTTTAGCGTTAGTGGCTTATCATCCGCTTCCTGCGGGGTCGAGAAAGAATTTCCCTAAGTTTTTCGGTGACGGACAGGTCACTCCAGATGAACATATTAAAGCATTCTTTGCAGCCACTACCATCTTGGGGGTGGCACATGAGGACGTTGTTGTAAGATTATTCATCGAGACTCTAACAGAGAGTGTCGCAGATTGGTTCTACCATCTGGATGATGGTTCTATCACTAACTGGAACACGATGAGAATGGCGTTCGAAGCCCAATTCAAGACTGCAGAAGATGAGCATGCTCTGTTAACGCAACTAGCATCCATCAAGAAGCAACCTCACATGAGTATGAGAGACTTTGTAGCCATTTTCAACAAAATTAACAGTAGAATCCCTGCTACTGCTAGGCCTACTGCCGGTAATCTCAAAACATTCTTCATAAGCGTGATGCCTCCGGATGTAAATTATGACTTAAGACGGGCACGCCCTACTGATCTAGCAGACGCACAAAGAAGAGCCATTAAGTGTGAAGATGACTTGATCTCTGCAGGAAAGTGGAAAAGGGAGATTCAAACCAAAGGAAGCTCCAGCAATACTACGTCATCTGATGAGATGCTTCAGAAGTTGTCAAATGAATTGGTCACGATGAAGAATAAATTACTGAGTTTCAACAACTCTTATCAGTGAAATTTTTAGAATGTGCCAGGAAAAGGTGGAGACAACAAGTTCCTACAGCTTACAGGCACCCAGCCGAGATTGCAGATCGAGGCAGCACCCAAGACAGGGAACATGTGCGTGTTTCATTTGACTACAGATCATGACGGTGAGAACTGCCCAGAGACCATCCGTATGATGTAGTTATTGGCCACCAATGAGCTGACTGTAGCAGCTCCTTGTGTAGATTTGGATGCATACTCCAATGGCGGCTCCGGAAATTTATTTGTGGAGTATAAATCTGACTCTGAAATCAAAGGTGAATTCTATGCTACCATTGACGGGACTTCATATCAAGTACTCACCTGGGGACAGAAGTTGAAGAACCAGTCCTCGAGCCAACCTCTCAAAGGTGACTCTGTTCCTTCCATGAGCAATGCCCATGCTGATCAAGGAGCCTCAAATTCTCAAACGGGTAAGGATAAAGCACCTTTTGATTTTATCCAGTTTTGTGAAGAAGCAAAAATTCAGATTTCCCCTATAGATTATTTAGCTTCACATCCTTCTGAATTGAAAAGACTAGTAGAGAGATGTAAGGGGGATGTCTCAAACTTGAACCATAATGTAACCATAGAACAAGAAGAGGAAACATTGACAGCTAACTTGTTTCATTAAGATGAATGTATTGTGTTAGCAACTTCTCCTGGTCAGAAGCCCGACCCCTTCTATGTTTCATTATATATTAACGGTTGTAAACTAAGTAACTGCATAATAGACTCTGGAGTGTCGGACAATGTCATGCCCCATTCAGTTGCCAAAGCCTTAGGTCTTAGTCTCATAGAGGTGCATGGGAGATGTTATTCAATGGATGCTAAACAGGTCCCCTTGCTAGGAAAAATCAAAGATGCCCAGGTTGCTTTGGCTTCTCACCCCAAAAAGAAGCTCTTATTGACTATCCTAGTGGCAGACATCCCGACAAGCTATGGTCTCCTCCTAAGTAGAAGCTTCTATAGAGACTTAGGAGGGGAGATAATGTTAGACTGGTCTCAGGCTATGATACCGATTGGGAACAAGAAAGTTAAGTTGGAGCCTAAAGAAAAAGCTAAATTCACTGTCCTGAAATCTGATGATCCCAAAGCCCAGATACTCTACCAAGAGATGGAATTTGGCAATTACATGTTGTTCACTGAAGAATCCCTGAGTGAAGAAAGAAGTGAAAGTCCAAACGAAAGAGCTTCATGTGAAGAGAGCAACCTTACCAGTGTGTGGACCCTGGAATTCGATGGAAGCTGTTCTTCATCAGGATCCGGTGCGGGCGTCATGTTAATCCCTCCTCAGGGTGAACCCGAACCAATGGCCTTTAAATTGGAATTCGGAAACACCAATAACACCATGGAATATGAGGCTCTGTTACTTGGAATTGCAGCAAAAAAAGAAAGAGGAGTAAAATTGCTGAAGGCTAGAGGCGACGCAGAGCTCATTGTTAAACAGGTCAGAAAACAATATTCTGTCAAGAACCACAGATTGAAGAATTACAGAAATAGGGTCTGGGATGAAATAGAAAGTTTGGATGCCTTCTCCATTGAAGCGGTACCAAGAGAGTTGAATTCCAAGGCTGATTCCCTAGCAATTTCAGCTTCTTTATTCTTGCCTCATCCAGAGTTTAAAGACAAGAAGTATCAGATCGAGATTGTTTATAGAGCTTCTGTCCCAAACAATATGGATTCGTGGCAGGTCTTTGAAGATGAAAAGAGCCTACAGTTGTTCTTAGAGAGTGAAAATACTACTCCTAAACACCATGAGAATGAAGGAGATAAAAAGGATTCCAGCCATGAATCACCAGAAAAGAAAGGTGAAGTGATTCAGTTACAAGGTAACATAATCCTGCCTTACTTTGTGTCTTTGGAAAAGCTGTTTAATAGACATGATGCTTATATAGAGCAGAAGAGGACGAAAAAAGGACCCACTACTAGTGAATATGAAGGGGTGAACATCGGTGATTTGGATGACCCCAAGATGATCAACATTGGCAAATGTTGTTCACCTGAAGAGAAGGAAGCCGCCAAGAAACTCTTTATAGAGTACAAGGATGTTTTCGCCTGGAGCTACGAAGACTTGAAAAGTTATAGAGGCAGAGAAGTGGAACATCAGATTCCTTTGAAGCTAGATGCCATCCCTTTTTGCCAGAAATAGAGGAATTATAATCCAAAGATAGCAGACGCCATATTCTGAGAGTTGGATAAAATGCTGAAGGCTCGGATTATCTACCCAATTCAACACTCTACTTGGCTAGCTAATATAGTGCCTGTTCAGAAAAAGAATGGAGAAATCAGAATCTGCGTTGATTTTCAAAATTTGAATCAGGCGTCTCTCAAAGACAACTTTTCCCTTCCAAATATGGATTATTTACTGCAAACGGTGGCTGGGTCCGAGATGATGTCCATGCTTGATGGATTCTCAGGCTATAACCAGATTGAAGTGGAGGAGAAATATCAACACAAGATGGCGTTCACAACCCCCTAGGGTACGTTCACATACCACAGGATGCCTTTCGGTCTGATAAATGCAGGTGCTACTTTTCAAAGGTGCATGAGCAAAACATTTGCTAATCTAAAGGATCGGATCATGGGGATATATCTGGATGATCTCACCGCATTTTCGAAGAAAAGAAAAGACCACATAGAAGACTTGAGGAAGGTCTTGCAAAGATGTCGAGATCATGGAATCTCCCTCAACCCAAAGAAATCTATGTTCTGTGTAACAGAAGGAAACCTCCTCGGTCACATAGTCTCCCAAGAAGGAATCAGGATCGACCCAGAGCAGGTTGAGGCTATTGGAAGATTGAGTTTGCCACTGAATAGAACAGGAGTGAAGTCTTTTTTTGGGCAAGTCAATTTTCTCAGAAGATTTGTGCCAGATTTTGCAGAAGTAACCCAGTGCATTGTAGATATGATGGAAGGCAATGCAAATTTTAAATGGAGCGAACCAGGGAAACAAGCTTTCCAGAGCATCAAGGACGCTATTGCTAATGCTCCGGTGTTGAGTCATCCAAATTATGAGCGGGATTTCATCATCTACTGTTATGCTTCTGAACACACTCTGTCAGCTATACTCATGCAAAATAATGATGAAGGAGTTCAGGCCCCTATAGCTTTCATGAGCGTTCCCTTGAAGAATCATGAATTAAGATACTCTCAGATTGAGAAACATGCTTTTGCAGTAGTTAAAGCATTGAAAAACTTCTGGTTCTACATCTTGCATTCGCATTTTGTGGTGTATGTCTCAAACGTAGTAGTGAAAAGTGTGTTGACACAACAAGAAGTGGGTTGCAATGCTCGAGGAGCTTGGATAGAAAAGACACAGGAATACAACATTGAAATTAAGCCCACTAAACTGGTAAGGGGAAATGCTTTATGTAGAGCAATCACGGAAAACAAGATTGTGGAAGAAATAGAGGAATCTGAAGAAAAGTAGTTGGTCTTGGCTGTAGGACTCACATACAAAGAATGCCCAGACGGCCTAACGGTGAAACAAAGAAGAGAGCTAAAGTTAAAAGCTGCTAAATTCATAATTTGGGATGATAAATTGTTTAAGAAGGCGATTGATGGTACTTTCCTCAGATGTGTAGATAAACAGCAACAAGAGAAGTTGCTAAAAAAATTTCATGACGAAGCCTACAGAGGACATTTTTCATCCTCAGTTACAGCTTTCAAAATTTTGAGACAATGCTACTACTGGCCTAGGATGTTCAAGGATGCCTATTCCTGGGTAGCGAAATGTGAGAAATGCAGGATGTTTTCAGCGTGTCCTCAATTAGCTGCTCTCCCGTTGAAGCCTATAATGATAGAGGAGCCTTTTCAACAATGGGGTCTTGACTTCATCGGCCCAATTAATCCAACTTCCAGTGCTGGTCACCAGTACATAATAACTGCCACTGATTATTTCACCAAGTGGGTGGAAGCTAAGGCAATGAAGAGAACAACTTCAGAAGTGGTATGTGAATTTATTAAAGAAAATATACTGGTTAGGTTTGGTGTCCCGAATAAGTTGGTGATGGACAATGCAGCTTATTTCTCTTCAGCTGAGATTACTAGTTTTTGCTTCGAATATGGAGTCACTGTTAGCCATTCTTCGGACTACTTCCCACAGATAAACGGCTAGGCCAAATACAGCAATAAGAATTTGGTGAATATTATGAAGAAGCTGGTGGAAGATAATCAAATAAACTGGCATAAAAATCTGCATGAAGCATTATGGGTGGACAGGGTGACGCCAAAGAGGGAAATTGGTGTATCACCTTTTGAGTTGGTTTATGGCACTAAAGCAAGCCTTCCATTACCTCTGGAATTGGCTACCAACAAGCTCAGAAAGGTGATTGAAGATGGTACATTCAGAGATGGATTAGAGAAGAGGATCTTGTATCTGACCAAGCTGGAAGAAGAAAGAGCAAAGATAGTAGATCACATCACTCAGCATCAACTGCGAGTGAAGAAGCTATTTGACAGAAAGGCAAGGCCACGAAAGTTCATGGTGGGTAATAGTGTGTTATTGTGGGATAAGCGAAGCGCTCCCAAAGGGATGCATAAGAAGTTTTCTTCCCTATGGAAAGGCCCATTCATAATCTACTAGGAATTTGATAACAATTCTTTCAAGCTGGCGTATCAAGATGGTGAAGTGTTACCACTGACCTTCAACGGTCAGGATTTGAAGCTCTATCAAATTGCAGATTGAAAATAGATAACCCCTGTAATGTACCATAGTTTTGTTCTATTGCTTTGTGTTCCTTAGGTCAGTTTCCTTTCCCTTGATTTTGTTCCTTTCCTATTTTGCTTGCTTTTGTTGGTGTTCCTGCGTTGCCGCCTTTTGTTTTTCCTTGTGAAACCAGAGATACTGAGTCCCTCGCTTGGGTATAATCTACCCAAGTCCCCAGTCGGAGCTAGTTGTTGCCCCACTTTTCATCCTGTACCCATGCTGTCAAAGTGGAGGATTTTTGGAGTCATTTCTAGTTGGTCTGGTCAGTCTAAGTCTAAGTCTAAGTCTTTCTTAAGTAGGCTGTCTTTGCCGGGTTTCCCTGCCATTGCCTTCTTGCTCCATGACGGGTGGGTTGCTCTCAAAGTCTCTTCATTCTGGGTAGGTTGTAGATCCCAACCCGGCAAAGATAATGTGCTCCAATTGTTGTTCTTTCTCAGGCAGAGATCAAAAACTGGTATGGATCGATTCTGCAAGCCTCAATGATCCTAATGCAACAAACAGCGAGCAATTTGGTTAAGAAATGAGCGAGAACGAGCTCGGCGGGATTTCAGAATCATCTTCTCCATGGCGGAATTCTACCTATGAAAGTGATTTTCTGCAAAGAAGAACTTTGTGCTTTGCGGGAATTGCCCCTCAAGTGATTTTCCGCAAAGAAGAACTTTGCACTTTGCTGGAATCACACCCCTCAGGTGATTTTCTGCAAAGCTTAGTTATAACATGGTGGGCCCAATTGATGAAAAAGGAATATTATATTATTGTTTTGAGAGATCAAGTAAAGCATGTGCTTTAAGTGGAGAAGCCCTTTTCTCATTTTCCGCCAAGGAGAAGCGAAGTTGTAGTTTTCCGTGAGGAGAAGCACTTTTTGAGCTTTCTGCAAAGAAAGCGGAAGATGACCTCTCATGTTCATTTTCCGCCAAAGAAGCTATAATGTCAAATCCCGTAATGGAGAAGCAGATTTGGTATTTTTTTCCGGAAGCATTCAGTTTGGGATTTTCCACCAATTGCATTAGAGGCTCGAGTTCAAGATAAAGATGAGGATTTTTGATACCATTGGAGGTTGAAATCGAAACCGAATAGCATCAAACATGTGAAAAACATAAGAAATTATTTGACTCCGTAGCCCAATGGATTAGACTCGACAGATGTCATTAAAGACAAGATGAAAGATTCAAATCGAAGTGTCACAGTTTGATTGATGCTTCTGCATGTGGTCATGGAAGAGCTGCAAAAGCTTATCAGACAAAGATGGGAAGAGGAAAGGAATCCAAATGATTTAACTTCCCCTGTTCTTTTCTATTTCTTTTCCCCTGTAATTAGTTAGCAATAGAGGTGGTTTCTGGCCATCTATCAGTTAGAGGGAGATGAATCGATTAAACTTCCTTTGTAACAGTCATTCCCTGGCTCTATATGTATGAAATTCAATGATTAATGAAAGGTCGGAAAATTTTTGGTGTGGAATGCTTGATGTTGTAGAGACAATTGAAGGTGTTTTATGTCAATTATTTTTTGTTCCAGTTAGTTAGATGGTTCTTTCTTTAGTCTAAGTTGCATTAAGAAAGAAAGGATGTTTCATTCTTTTGTGGCGAGGATGTGAGTAAACCTCAGTAGGATGTGCTATGGGATACTCAGGGAAGAGCTAGGTAGAAGTTGTTAATGTATGATTCTTTTTCTTAATCTAAATTGCAGTAGGAAGGAAAGGATGTTTCATTCCTGTGTTTTTGAGGATGTGAATGAACCGCAGTAGGATGTGCTGTGGGACATTCAGAGAAGGAGTCATTAGAAGCTTTCATCATTGCATTTATACCTCTGTAGGTAGTTGTTGAGCATAAGAACTCATAGGATTTGTGAGCCTTTTTGCTGAGTTTTAGATTAAGAATGCTTTTTCCTGCCTGAGCTAAGTTCTAGCTAGTCTTAGTTTGGTTTGCCTCTTCTGCTCTTAGGTTAAGAGCATACCTGAATTAGATTTAGGAATCAAGACATAATTCATTGCATATGATTTAAAAGGGGAGCTGTACCTACCAATTCAGAGAAAATCCAGTAATCAGAACACAGATTTTCAACTGTTGTAAGAAGAATTTGTTCATCATTCAGGCATCAAGAGTAATATTGTCATAAGGTACAAGAAAGGACAAATCTTTTTACCAACATGATAGTGTCAATATCCATTGCCTCTTTTAATTCTATCAGTATTGTCTATGGATTGGGCATACCACCAGTTTTAGGACCTGTTGGAGTGGATGATGAAGAATGTGGTAGATCAACCAACACTTTCATTGCCTCTTCTTCTTTAGGCTTATCAATAGTATCTTTCATCCCTACTCCACTATCTAAAACTATTTTCACAACCTCTAAAATAGGTGGATTCTGTGAAGTTACCTCTTGTTCATTTTTTTGCTGGTTCTCTTCACTTTTTTGATCATTGACAACTTCAATTATTTCATCAGATGTTGTGGTCTTCCCTTCTTTAGTATCAGTTGCCTTAATAGGTGAATCAATGTCTTTACCACTTGGCATCTCTTGTTCCTTGACATTCAAATTTCTTGGATCATCAACTATAAAATCCATAGGACTGTCTGCAATCAGATCAATAGAATTAGTTGAGTCTAATGCATCTTTGGTTTTGTCTTGTTCTATGGCAATTTGACCTTGAGTTATCTGTGGCTCAGAGGTAGTCTTCACTTCAACTTCTTTTGTCTTTTTCTCGGATGTCCCCTCACTAGATTTCTTATCGTTTGGAATGATCAGTCCAAAGATTTCCTTCCAGATCCTTGTGCTTTGCTATACTACACCTTCAATATCATTTTTTAGAATAGCATAGCCTCTGAGTTTAGGAACAAACCTACTCTTGTACTCCTCAATGAATTTGGCTCTTTGTTTTGAGGTTAACTCAGGTATTACCTTGGCTAGAGTTCCTTCCCTGATCTATCTTTTTGTGGCAAGTATAAATTCCCATTTTCTTGATAGAAAATCATAAATTTCATTAGGCACATGATTCCTATCTCTATAGGAGTTAATTTGAAAGTACTCATCATATCCAAGAGTTCTTCATGTACTTTGTGCCTATCTGTAGTTTTCAAATTTTCATACTTAATGAACTTAAATGTTGCTAACCCTGCTGAATGCCTCAAAGTGTCACATACCTCATCAATACTAGATGGTTTTTTGAATTGTGCTATAGGTATGTTGCTGGGTTCATCAGTTTCTATCTTTTCCTCATCACTATCTGTCCCCAAATTTAATCTCCTTCTTGGTCTCTTCGCTAGCTTACTCAGCTCAGCCTTAGGAGCAACCTTTTCTTCCTTTCTAGAATTACTTTCTGCAACTTTCCTCTTACCATATACTTTAGTTTGTACTTCTGCTGGAGAAGTAACAGTAGATGCTCTAATCCTTGGACGATTAGCTGCAGGAGGTATAACCTTAGGTTTAGCTTTTCTTTTCTTGGTTACTATGACAATTGATGGTCTTTTACCCTTGGCTTTCTTAGTGACCTCTTCTGATGCACTCACTTCCTCCTTTGTAGAAATATCCTCACCTTGTCCAATGGTTGGGCCTAAAGGTGCATCCTTAGGTTCTTCATCACTACCTAAGCCAACCATTTTCTTCAGATTTTTCACAATCTTCTTTCTTTTCCTCTCCATAGTTCCCTCATTCAAACTTCTAGAATTTTTAGCCTTAGCTTCTTCAAAATTTCCAAATCTCTTTGTTGTAGTATCAATTGCCTCAGCTAGGAGTGCAATGATGGCAGCTGATGCTTCATCAATATTGATTTCATATGGAAATGGTTCTAAGCATGTTATCCTAGGTGTCACTGCCTGGATATAAGTATTATCTATATCAACTAGAAAACATATTTCTTCATAGTGTTTCTCCACTAGTGACTTAGGAATTCTAGTCCTTAATCTCATTCTCTTCTTGATTTCTACAAAATAGCTCCCCATAATGCTATTGAAATTGCTTCCTAATTTCTCAATACATTCACTAATCTGATTTTTAATGGGTCTATCCTTTTTCCAAACTATATTTCCCAATGTAGGAAATGTATCCTGAATGTAGAAAAATATACAGACTAGTAAGGAACCAAACTTACATGATGAGCTCTTAGCCTTTCTAATTGATGCTAGGTTCTCAACTAATTGTGTCTGTTGTAGCTTGGCAAGATCATATGTATGATTCTTCTTCACAATTTTCCATGCTTGATCAATGACTGTACAAGAAACACTATCCAATTTGCTCAACTAATAGAACTTATGTTCTATTACCCTTACACCAAAATCAAGTTCTAGGTCTGTAATTGTAGAGATAGTCATAGCTCTATTGTTCCATATGGCTCCAATGTTCAGTGTAATCTCTTCTTTGCTGTTATCCCTCATTGTGCATTTTCTATTCACTACATGATATCCAGTCACTTGATGAATCATGCTTTTGGTGATCTTGACTGGTCCATTATCCAACCACATACACATGTCATGAACTCTACTAAGGATAACCTTAATCCATTCATCTTTGAAACCTTGTGGAAAATCTAGGGCATGAGTTAACCCTTTGTCGGCTAAATGTTTGAATTTTGCCTTCAGAACTCCATTGTCACACAATTTGCTGTAGGATTTCCTCAATTCACTATCACCTACTTCACCAATATTAACCATATAACATGATCAAACATCATGAATCATGAGTACCTTGGGTGGAATAGATGAGAGGGTTCCCGTTAAATCACTCTAAATCACACTTTCAAGAATGGCTCAAAAGTTGAGAGGTTCACATTCATCACTCTGTATTAACTAAATTTGCTCTAGTTCTTCCATCATACTCTTAGCTGGTGCAAAAGAACTTACAACCATAATTTTGAAATTAGGGTTTGAGAGATGAAAAATAGAGTACCTCAACAAGTAATGCTTTGCACTGTTCACCTTAGGATTGCCGATGGCACGCTGATGAAATCTTCAATGCTAACTCTGTTAAGATCAATTCTACAAATTACTTCAATCGCTCCGTAAACAGTAAAAATCGCAAGGTAAAAATGAATTTTCAACTGTTCACCCTTTATAGACTTTGAAAGGTCAAGGTAGGTAAGCAATTAATGTTCTTCCCATTGAGTTAGTGCAAGCCAGCTATCCTCAGCTTTAACACAACTTGCATCCCACTCAACTTACTAAACTCGACCTCCACAAATTTTACTCGGCTAACAAAACTTGGCACTCACTAAAGAGCTCGGCTTTAGTGTCCATGAATAGTACTTGGCACCTATAGTGCATTTGGCTCAACTCGGCATTTGTCTTCAAAATATGTCCTGGTGCATCTTAACATATGCAAATATGGACTTTTGTACATTTCATGTTAGGAACTGATGTAAGATAAGAGTTTTAGATACAGTTCCTTACATACCTCTTTTTCTTAGTTGGAGATGATGTGATCACCTGATCTATTAGATTGGGTGACCTCGGCTTCACGAGCTTCACTTCTGCATGGTTCATACTTCTTAACCCATGTATTGTTCATTTGTTCCCTTATTTTCTCAACAGTAGGAGCAGGTACCCTAGTCTTGTAATCTTTCCTTGTATGACCAATTTTCAGACAACTGTGATAAACTAGGCTTCCATTCATCCAAATTTTAGACTTTCCTCTTAAATGTGTCCTTATGCAATTTTCTGGAACATGTCCATACTCACCACAGTAATGACAACTATGCCATGTATTGCAATCCCAATTGTGAGTATTGCCTTTTCTTGGTGATTTCTCTTTTACCTTTGATGTCCACTGTTGTTTACCTTTAGATCTACAATCTTGAGCTCTATGACCATATTTGTGATAGTTATAGAAATTACCATTGATTCTAGGTGCTTTTCTTACCTTTGTATTACATTCACGTGCTTGATGTCCAAACTTATTATAGTTAAAGCAATAACCATTAAAGTTATTTTTTGGATTGGACTTACCATTCTTGCTTCGGCAAATGTTTGTTGTATGACCTAGTTTCCCACAGTGATGGCAAATAGGTTTATTGTTTCTTGGATTTGCATACCTTCTTTCACCTGTCTTATATGATTCTCCTTCTTTAGTGGTTGTATGTTGTTCAGTGTGACCTAATCCAGAAGAATCTTTAGGTCTTCTTGATGCTTCCACCAGTTGTTTAAAGTAGCTCATAGTAGCACTCAGATCATTCACTCTATTATTAATTTCTTTCTTAGATCTCAATTCATCTTTCAATTGGCTATTCTCAGATCTAAGATTAACAATCTCCAAGTCTTTCCTACTGATCTCTTGATTCATAAGTAGTAGCTGATTTGCCATGTCTACTTGATTGACTATCATTGTTTGTACATCATGTGTTCTTTCATCAAGTCTGGTAGTCATCATTCTCTTGTCTTCTTCTACCATAGCCTTGTCATCTTTGGCTTTCTTTTTCTATTCAACAACTTCACACATTCTTATTGATTGGGCTTCTTGTTCCTTTTTCAGATTTTTGACTTCTTCACATAGTGCACTGTTCTTTTCCAGTAGATCTGCTATTTTTGCATCACTCTCACTAGAATCTCCATTCTGAAATAGATTTGTGGTTTCCTCTTCCTGATAATGAGTGTCATTAATTTGTTTGGCCAAATATTTCCTTGCATTCAAGGAATTCTTTAATTATTGTCTTGCAGTCTCAAGCTATTGTAGTGCTAGCTAAATATCAATCTTTTGATTCTCAATGACTTTACCCATCTTGTAGATCTCCATCTCAAGATCTGTATTCTCAAAATGATTATAACCTTTTTATAGAACTGATCTCTAATACCAATTGTTGGAAATATAATAATGGGAAAGCAAGATACTAAGAGGGGGGGGGGGTGAATCAGATCTTCAAATTTAAACACTTAAAAAAAACTAATCCACATTCATACATATATGAATCTAATGTAATCTTAGATAGCATCCACACAATGAAATAAATAACACATAACACAATAACTTGGTAACCCAGATACCCAAATGGGTAAAAATGGGGTGGGGATAACACCCACAAAATTCTCCACTACTGCAGTAATAAAGTGTGCCTGTTAAGGCTAAAAATGTTGATTACAAAATGTAATCTACCCTGTTAAAGGTGTGCCTAGTTAAGAGCTAAAGATCATTACAATCTAGCCTATTAAAGGATTTCAACTTACAATAAAGTAAGCACTCTATTAGGAGATAAAGAAAGGTCTTCTAGAACCACTCTGTTAAGAGATTTTCACCTGATATAATGTTTAGAATGTCTCAAGTATTGATCCTTTGTTATGCACTCTGATGCTAATGATGGATCTCCTCTTTCCAGTACCTTCTACGATCTCATAATCTGATATAACTTTACTCTACTATTCATTGTGTTGTCACTCTACTTGATCTCTGCTTCTTAACAAAATAACTCTCTATGCATTTCACTTCAAAATGTAGTCACCACACTTCATCTGCTCATCTTACACACACATATACATTACACATAAAATAGGGTTTCAAAGCAATCTAATATATCCGTTCAAGTCTGATAGTGAGATCTAGATAAATGATCAAGATCTAATACCCATACCTTGATGGTATTACAATTAATGTTCATGCATAGGATAAAACAATTAAATGCATAACTAACTCTATAGAAGAATATTAAATGCATAGATAAGTTGGCCCAAAAAGCTTATACAAGTTGGCCAAATCACTTGTCCTCAAATTTTGTATCATTCCAAACATGTATACAAAATCTGTCCCACTCGACACTTGACTTGTCTGTCGCTCGACACTTAACATCTCTGTATCCTTCTCAGCTCGGTAATGTAACTCGGCTTGGCAATGTTGCTCAGCCTTGCATAGTTTTAGCTCGGCCACAGTGATAGCCAACTAAAATTGCCTAAGTGAATGACTAGGTGTTGGTCACTAATCATCAACAAAACTTAGAGATTAACACATAACTCCATAATGATATAAATTGCAAGTGCTTTGGGTGATGTTGAATTTGTATATGTTAAAGACATGGATAATGCTAAATATATGTGGGATAAGCTAGCAAAATTCCATGGCGATGATGCTCATGTTTAGAAAGCTAAAGTAGACAGTCTCAGAGGAAAGTATGATGAAATGAGAATGCATGAAGGAGAAAATATTGGTCATTACAATAAAATGCTAAAGGAAGTTGTCTCTGCTATCAAAGGATTTGATGGTCAACTTGATGATGATGATGTGGTAAGTAATATATTGAGAACTCTTTTACCATAATATTCTATTGGAGTCTCTTCTATACAAGAATTTAGATCTATCAATTCTACAAATGTGACTCTAGATTCTTTGATTTGAAAGCTTACTACGTTTAAGTTAAGTAATTTTGATAACACTATCTCTACAATAGAGTCTTCTTTCAAAGCTTCCTTAACCATTGGTTCATCAAAGAAAGGAAAGGAAGTCTCTAATAGTTTTGAAGGAAAACATGACTATGATTCTGATATGCCCTGAATAACTATCCCTACATTTTGTGGGAAAAATGTTGGGTCCTCCTTTTTTTGTTGTTTTCTTTTTCTTTGTCCCTTTTTCTTTTTGTCTTCATTTCCCAGGATCCAGATCCTAGGGTGTCTTCTCTTATGTAGTCCTTGAATTATAGACTTTGGGATTCCAGTGTTGTCATTTCTGTCTTCTCCTGAAGAAGTGACCACCAAACATCCTGAAGTTTGGGCTTCGATAGTTTGCATTTTTCTAAAAATGCTAGTTAGCAATTAATGCACTCCTTTTGGGAATTTTAAAAGACCATTTACTATATCAATTTCACACTTACCACAAAAAAATTTACCTTTGATTGAATTAATTATGAATTAGAGAAAAACACTTCCTGAGCTAAGGAATTCTCAGACTATGAAATCATGCAAGCATTGTATGTTCTAGGCTTTAGAAGTGAGTGGTGATAGAGTGAAAAATGTTCAAGATTCCCTCCTAGCATTTCATGTTTTCAGGTAGGCTCTTGTTGGCCCTTTGGTTTTGGTTTTGTTTTTGTTTTTGTTTTGGTTTGTGTTTGGTGTTGTTTTTCTTTCCTTTGGGTTTGTCTTTGTCTATTTCTTCTTATGTCTAGTGTGTCGTGTTTTCCTTTTGGGGCTTGGTTTTTGGTCCCTCCTTCCTCCGTGTAGCCCTCTATGGATAATATTCCTCATGGGTTGGGGTCACTCCATTTGTAAAATATGTACAATTATGTACATTTTTAAAGCGTAAATTTTGTAAGCTCTATGAATTTTTTATATTTCTGTGAATTGCTCTGTAAATATGTAGATACTACATAGAACCAAGTGATATTTTTGTATCTCTGTATATTATCTATAAATTTGTGCATTTTTTAATTACTTGTAGATGCTCCTAAGAGCATTGGAGAGACCATGCAAATTTGCGGGTTGCTCGTAGGGTGAGTCCCTATAAATGAGGTCTTAAGGTTGGTTTTTAAAAATTGTTTGCAAGGTCTCATGAACACACTTGGTTAATAATGAGTCATGGAATCCTTTCTAAGTTGGTCCTAGGTTATCCTTTCCAATGTGGACTCCTTGTTGAGTTGCAATAACCAGGCTAATTGTAGAGCCGAGCTCGCAAGCTCAACGACTTGTTTAAAATTTTGTCTTTCTTTTATCATGTCTATCTTAATGGCAGGACTAATTCCTATGAGCAAGCATTCAAATTCATCCCAAGTGGTCTTCAATTTCATTCGTGCCATACCAGCTCTCAACCAATTTTCATAGCTCGATCCTAGTGGATGTACACATTTTGAATACGAAGGTGTCAGTTCATTTAATGGGGATGTCACCTCAACTCCTCCACTTGCATATTTATATTATGGAATCTTTATCTCTAGGTGTCTCAGTGATCCCCAAAACATCTACCATGATAGTTGTCAAATTCATCATTTCTGGACCCTTGTAGTCTCAAACATGTTTTATATTCTTTATGGTTTGTTTGCAAAGGAAACAATCTTCCTAATATTCTCAATGGTAGATAACGCGTTCCTTTTAGGCAACAAGTTTGAGGATTCCCAAAGTTTTGGAACCTAGAGTTTTCTTAAAATATTTAATATATGATGCAATGGCGGTTGTCCAATCTTAGAGGTTCCAATATAGGAGAAAACTAAATATTTGTAGCTAGATTATGTCTGGGAAGTCCTGAGCTCCCGAGCATGTCAATGTTTCCTGCCAAGAAATTCAAGGCAGAGAAGGCACTAGAGAAGCTCACTTTGGTTCTCAAATATAGGAAAGAGGAGGTAGTTCAAGGGTCCCAAATTTAAATAATCCTAAAAGAGGTCACAGATATAGATTTTGACACCTACGCTGAATTGAAAGGCCTCATCCAGGAAATCCACCAACAATGATGTGCAAATGACCCAGTATCAGTTAACTTGGTGACATCTAGAATTATTCAAGAAACTATTTTTCCTCACTTAGTATAGGATCTAGAGTTAATATTTCTCATGGACAAGAATTACAATATGGCCATTCAAGCTGTTGTCACATCTAGAGTTCCTATTTCCTCCCTGTACCATGATGCAACTGCTACAGTATGAAGAATTCCATTTTTCTAAGATGTTATTTTCCTCACTTGAGAGGCATTGGTGGCTCAATTTGTAGAGGCTAGATTTGCCTCTCGGCACCTCCTTAACAAAAAATGGCTAAAGAGCACATGATGGGACTACAAGAAGATGAGGATGGATATCCCTCGCTCCAACTTTGAGGATCCCATCCAAGAGGGGATCATATTCTTATGTGGAATATTCAGGGATCCACATGCCTGGGAGTTCTCCCCTTGGATGTGATATTTTCTATATTGTAGGACTACTAACAAGTTGCACTTTTCCTAGGCCACTATAATCTCAAATCATATAGATGCCCAGATGAGAAAGGTCGAGGAGGATTACAAGTTCTACATGACCTCCTTCATCATGTGGTTATTGGCTTGACAATATGCTAGAATTAGATGATTGGACACAGTTGGTGTCCTCCAAACCGAGATGACATAGGCCACCCAATGGGATCATTTTCCCCAGATTCAGTGGGACGAATGTTTTCACAATTTTTGTAGGATAAATGATGCCTTCATTTTCCATAGGAAAAAGGTGCTCACTTAGGATGTAGGTTTGAGGCTATCTCTAATATCCATGGCCATGATAAGCCTATGGGGATGTTATTACATCCATTTTCATAACACACATATATCTGGGTGACTGGGTTTTTTGGAAGCCCATTTTTCCTACATAAACATTGCGGAGATAGAATTGTATTATTATAATTTTATAGGAAGGTTCTAGAGGTGCATACCCTAATGGCCACTAAGAATATCCCATTCATTTCCTTCCCATTTATATGCGGTAAATACATGTGTTTCCTCATAGTGGCCTGGGAAGCAGAGAATGAGCTAAGTAGCCTAAACTTAGCCAAATTTTCACTCAGCTGCAAAGACTATGACCCATGCAATTGGCTCGAGAAGGTGATGCCCCAAGGATAAAATCTCCATGTAGCGCATCTAGAGAATTTTTGGGAGGGTTTTCAGGATGACCTCAATTTCTAGAACATAAATTACCTAAGAATATCAAAGGGTATGATTGACAGTCTCTATCTCCAGACTTTTTCATGGAATTTTTCTGATAGTGGGTCGTTTAAAAACCTTGAGTATAAAGAAATAGGTATTGAAAAGATGGACCTTCCTATAGTGGATTGGGAAACCCCAAAAATTATGACAATTCAGGTTGTCTCAAGGGTTTTGATTGAGCACAACCACGCATACTTTGCAAAGGTATTCCCAAAGAGTGTTTTATTGGACAACCAATTTTTGGAGGAAACCAGTTTTGGATCTTGGGTGGTAGAACAATCCAAAGCTCAAGGAAAATAGAAGTTGGCACATCTTCCCAGATGTCAAACCCCACCCCAGACCCCCTAATGCAACCACTAGATACACAATTAGTAAAATCCTATAAGTTATTACAAGTGGCAAACTCCATAGTGACATTTGGCCTTGGAGCTACTCTAGTAAGCTCCTTATCCCCATCGATGGTGTCACCCTCCCTGGTTTCCCTATTTAGTATGCCATGCATTGAAGATGTTAGGGAAGATGCAATAGTTGTGTTTGCCATAGCATTTCTCTAAAGAAGGAAAAAGAAGAAAATGAATAGATCCCCCTAAATAGGGACCCAATCCCAGAACTATCAAATGTGGCCAAGGTCCAAGAAATCCCCTCCACCTCCTCCAATAGAGATGATTACCTAGAGGATTCTTTGGAGATCTCCCAAAAATATTTTGATAACTTCTTCTAGATTGATGATTTGGGGAGTCTATATGCCTTGGCCAAAGGGGCGACCAAGGAGATAATGAAAGATAAATAAAAAGGTTCCCTCCGGGAGGAGGAGAAAAAGAAAGAAGAGGCACAAAAGATATCACAAGAATAGGAATAATAACTCTAGAAGAAGGAGTTTGAGAGAAAGACCAAGGAAGAAAATGAACAAGAGAATAAGTGAGCTAAGGAATAGATGTCAGCATCTGGGGAAACTAGACCCACAAGAACAACTGTACCCCTAGATGCTCCATTCCAAATTGAAAAAGGTAGTCAAGGCCAATTACCTCCCCTAGACACAAAGAGGGATGAAGCTATCTCAGAGCTTTAGCAAGAGGTCCATAATAAGGAGGTTCAACAACCCCCACCTCTCTTCCCACCAACAAAAAATATCCTAGAGGATGGTGTGGGGAGAGATGAAGAAATTGTAGAAAAGGATCTTGAGACTAATGATAGAGATAGAATAATGGAGAAGCCTAAAAAAAACCCCAGGGACACTTAAAGTTTGGGGATAATAATAGGAGGATCAAAAGGACCACTACAATGGTTGGTAGAATCCTGGAGAATAAAGGACTTGACAGAGATAATGGCCCCATTATCATTGGTTGAGGTGTTAACTGAAGGCCAATCAATAAAGAATCCTAAAAAGGCTCATACCCTCTATACTACCTGGAGGTACTTAGAGGGGAATGTGGAAGAAGTAGTGGCGGCCCCACCATTAGATAAAGATGAGTCAGGGGTAGCCGCCAAGGTTTACACAATTATAGAGGTTCCCCTAGGAAAGAGAGACTAGAGAGGAGAGCGGGACCTCTTAGATGGTCCAAACCAAACCATACACAAGCGGTATGAAAAGGAATCCCAAAAAATAAAGGAGCTGCAAAAAGGAAAGATAAATCTCCTCGGGCTCTTAATAGAGTTAGCTCAACATCTTTCCTCAGCAACACCTAGACCTTCTACAGTTGGAACACCCCTCCCATAAGGTGATTTCAACATGGTAAGGATAATGAAGAAGAAAGTGATGGCTGTCAACAAGTGGATAACCGAACAAATTGGAGCAATGAGAAACTTAATGTTCAAGACCCTCCCCAATTTCTTCAGGTCACACTACATCATGAATAAGTTGAAGGTAATTCTTCGACAATGGCAAGAAGAGATAGAAAATATGAATGGTGGAAGGATCACTTGGAAGAAATTTTGAATCTCAGGGAGGAAGGTCTAGCAGAGAGAGAGATCCTAGGGGATGAGCTTTATGGGTTGCCAAAGACAAAGTACTCTAGGCATGCATTCAGAATCAAAATGAAAAATCAACTAGTAAAGGTCCTAGAGGAACACCTTTTTGCAGTCCGGGTCCCCATGGACCAATATTTTTTATTCATCAAAGAGATTACTTTCACTGATCCATTAAGCCTTGGGACTTATACTCCCATTGATTATATACTAATTAAATTTGATGAGGTAGTCGATGCCCAATTCTGGCCCTCTAGATATTTTGATAGCATAGTAATGGTGTGACTCTCCCAGCTAGTGCTCAAGTCCCACAACGATGCTAGGGTGGCTTCAGAGTTAAATACAAAGGTTGAGGATGCAAATGATTATCTCAAGAATGTCATCAGCCACTGGAATTATTCAATGGAAGTAGATGAGGAGGTTGTGTTGTAGATTTTAGAGGCTTACTAGAAGTTCAAGGACTAGTAAGTCCTTCTGGATCCAATAATTCTTTCTTCTTGGGGTCTATTGGTAATATTCTTTATTCTATGAGTGCAAGCTCCTGGAGCCCAGAATTCTAGGTTCCAGTTTTGTATTATTTAAGATGGTTTACGTCAATGATTTCATTGAAGCCGACCAATCATTGTCCAAGATTTTTTATCAATCTTTTCAGAAGTGGGATGGGTACATTGTGGCCTGGTAGGAATAGATGAAGGATGGATAACTAGAGATGCCTTATAGTTCTTGAGGTACAGATTCAACATTATATACATGGTGTACATGGATGGTATTTAGAGATAGGGAGTCAAAATTATATTTATGAGGTGCATGGCCCAAGGTACTTGGAGTGCATAGTCACATCCACAAGTATGAGGGTGCTCTTTCTGATGATGGGTCTCCCAGACTCTTCTTTTTCTATCTCCTTTCTTCTTTCTTCTATCTTCTCAAGTGATGTATATAGTAAGTTGATTGTGACAATGCAGGTAGTATCGGCTATAGATGTTGTAGCTAATGTACATAAGTAGGTTGTATAGGTTGAAGTCTCAATGTAGATAGTATTGTCTATAAGTAATAAGTCCAACACCATTCCAAGGGTAAGAAAAATTGATGATTTTTTTGTCCATAGCAATTACTATTTTTGTGCTCTTAGTCTAGTGACTTTGCTCAGTTTCAGCAGATTAATGCTCCCCTAGAGCCCTGAATATAACTACCAATGATGTTTGACTCTTGAAGTTAATGAAGGAATGAGAAACTCCTCTTGATGTCATGATTTGATTTTTTTTGGGGTATTGGATTTAACAAATTCTTTTCATGTTCTATGCTTCCTTGCGTCCTCTACTACAGTTCTTTTGTTGATTAGATAAAATACTTTTACTCTGCTACTGATGTATGTTTGGTTAATGATCATATATGTATTTGGTATTTACTATTATTTCTTTATTTGGAGCATTTTTTATGTTGGAAATTTACAATATGAGATAGATGCTTACTCTAACCCTAACCTAGCTTCTTTTATTTTTATTTGTTAAAGTTAAATGTGCTTGTAGGAAACCCCATCCTTATCAAGCTCCCAGAGTTTGATAAGTTAAAACTAGCAGGCCCCTTAATATAAATAGTCACCTGTCCAACTACGCTATTCCTATATCATTGTTACATGACTACTAGGTGCTTGGAGGATAGGAGATCCCGCTCCCTGGTAAACCTCTTTAAGAGAAGTTGGCTGGTATTTGGGTACCTATCAACAATTATTTCCCTATTGATGAGCCCATCACAAAGTCTTGTCAACAAAAATTGGCGCTAAAAGGAGGGCATGAACTCGTCCTCCCTGAAAAACTTTGAGACTGCACCTCTAGAGGGTTCCCCAAGAAGTAGTTTTAGAAACCAATATTTTCATAGGTTAGGGTCATTCTCACCTCTATGCTTTGAGAGAATACTTTGGTAGAACCTAAACCCTAGAGAGTTTTTTTGAACTCGGACCTCACGTTCAAGGGAAGAGGACATACCAGAAAAAGAAGGCTTTGAAATTCTTATCAAGGCTTGAAGCTTCTTAGAGTACCCAAAATTCTCAAACCATCCAAGGGACAAACACAACCATTAAAAATCAAACTATCTAAATGGATACATATTTTAACAATACCAACTCCCTAATGGGGCAATTTCCTAATGTAATGAATGATCTCCCTCTGCATCTGGAGAAGACATGTCTAAAGTACTGTGGAAGAACATATACTAGATTACAAATATTCCATGAATAGGCATCATATCCAACATGAAGATGTAGTGAGCGGGATGATCCCATTATCTCTTCAGGAAAATTAGTTGAATTGGTATCTAAAATTTCTCTCCAACTCCATCAATAGTTGGCAAGACATGGAAGAAGCCTTTTTGGCAGCATTTCACATTTATGTGGACCTTGCTTGGTCTCACATCCATTTATCTCTATCAAAAAAGAACCTAATGAACCTATGGAAAAATTCAACCACCAGTTTCAGTGGGCCCTAACATGATGTACGGGTCCTTTTATTCCATCCACTGAAGTGATCATCCAGACATACCTTAACTCCTTAGACCCCTTTGTTGTGACCTTGATCTAGAGAACCACCGGTGCTAACAAGAGGGAAACCTTGGAAAAGGTTTACAACCTCACCCTTGAACTATCCCAAAATCTGAGAAAGGCTCTTGGAAACATTGGAAAAGGTGTTCCATATAATATGAAACCCAGGGGAAGTGCCTATGCAGAAGGTATAATCCTAACATGGCAATGGGTGCCCCCACAATGAACCTAACACCCCAATATGTCTACCCCACTCCCACCCATGCTCCTCTAGTGCCATAGTATGCACTCTGGGTGAAACCATAGTAGTCAGTGGCATGGGATACCTTTCTTGTAGGAGGCAGCATCTAGAGAATTGTCTTCCTTAGCTTTAGTTGTTGCTACAAACCCACCACCTTAATTATCACAATGTGACCCAAAAACCCAGTTGTCTGCCCAAGTTGAATCCCTCCACCAACTTGTGTCCTTGCTCACTATGAACATGGGGAAACTAAATATGGGACCCTCTACATCCCATCACCTGAACTCCTCTCAATGAGGAAATATATTCTCAGGATAGTTTAGTTCCAACAACTCCAGGCCCCAAAATTTTCACAACGGTGGCCATAACAATGCTTGGTTGAGTAACGAGAAATAGAACAATACACTAAACAACAAGGAAATGACCCCAAATTAGTCTCATACTTAAGGGAGTGCAGGTCCCAATCACTCCATACAACTTACCAAATTCCACCTGTTGACCTTATGATGTCAACTACACGATATTGGTTTGCATTCTAAGGTAAACTTCACCACCCTAGAGAAGATCATTCAAATCTCCCAATCAAATAGGAAAAAACATGCCAACCCAACTCCTCCAAAAAGTTCAGCCAAGCCCCATCACTCTACTTTTTCTTGCAAAATAATCTTCTTTGGAGTAGATGAAGAGGACTAGGAAGAGCCTGAACTATAGGGGTTCTTCGATGAATCCATCCCCGCCTTTTAGTCTAATGCTTTCAGGAATTATTGAGCTCCTTACAATACCCAGAGCCAAGCCAACAAAGGCCCCTTCACAATGTCAACTCCCCGAAAGAATATCAACATCCCTTTGGATCCCCTTGCGAATGTAAATTTGCCCCCTCCAAAGGGGCCCATCCCCAATCATGCCCAAGATTTCACAAGAAAGAATCAATGGGTTCCCAAAGGATGATTAGACATCATGAAGGTGATGGAAAACATAAAACCTCCATGACCTTGATGGAGGTATTTCTTAGTTTCCCTAAGAAAAAGAAATCCCTCTTGTAGAACTTGGAAAACCCTGAAACCCTCCACCCACCACCAAAGATTGTCACCTTCAATGACACTAATGCGGCTATGCTATGAGGGAATACATAGGACTCTCCCTTCCTTATCAACCTCAAAATCAATGGTAAAAATTTTCAGAATTGTTTGGTAGATTCAGGAGCTTCAGGCAATGTCATGCCCCTATCCATCTGTAAGAAGCTCAGGTTGGTCCCCACACTATCCAAGGGTGCATTGATTCAATTCAAAAAGATTTCTATCAAAATGATAGGAGAATTGAAGAACATTGAGATACAAATCATCCAAAAGCCTCAGGTATGTAGTTTCATCAACATCCAAATGGTCTACATCCCTGAGACTTACATGATGCTTTTAAGCTACAATTGATTCAAGGCCCTAAACGGGTATATCTCAACCAACTTATCCCACTTGTGACACCCTTGGAGAGGATAAGCCAACCAAATCAAAGTGTACAGTGAGCCATGAATGAAACAAACCCTCACTGACTATGGTTAGGTGAGTGAGATAGCATTCACTAAAGTAGATCCTGACCTATATAGGGCCATAAAAAATTTTACCCTAGACTTTGTTCCAGGTGGAATGTTCCCTGACAAGGAGCCTGTTGTCACCCAAAGAATCCATGACCTCATTTTGAGTTTGAAACATGACTTTAGCCTCCAAGGTGATGTGCATCCTTGACCACACTCCTATTGGATACATGGTTCCAAGTACATTTCCATAAACAATTTGAATTGGAATGCCAAACTTGTGTTGACACCACCAAAACTCGCCTCTCAAATTTCAAAGAGAAAATACTCAAGGAAGAAGCCCTTGCACAATGCAGTCCACCCACAAACATATCTAAAGGACTTCTCATTAAGGAATCTCCTATAGAAATTCCTTTAGATGCCATTCTAACCCCTGAGGCATATGTCCCAAAGGACATGCAAGAACCTCCTCCCCTTACTAGATCAACCTCGCACACTGCCCAGCCTTCTCGACCTCAGTACACTAAAAATGAATTATGGATTATAAAGTTTGATGGGTCCCGATCCAAGCAAGGTTACGGAGATGGGGTAGAATTTATTAACCCCTGAGGAATTTCTTTCCTCACTTCTTATTGATTGGATTTTGACTACAAAAATAATGTCACAAAATACGAGGCCATGATCCTTGGCCTCCTATTCTCGTTGAGAAAGGGAGTCACCTACCTCTGGGAAATGGGTGATTAATAACTAATATTCAATAAAGTTTGGAGCCAATACACATGTCATAATAAATGGCTTTTATACTATTGTAATAGAGCATTGAGTTTGATAGAGGACTTATATGCCTTTGGTATCAAGGTAATCCCCCAGAAGAGGAACTATGTTCTCAATGCCCCTGGGGTGTCTACAAGTATCCTGGAACCCATGGTGGGTTCCCGAATCCAGATTTTTTTTTTATAGAAATGGTCCCCACACCCTTTTTCCTTGACAGCATAACCCACTTCAACATCTTTGAAGATGATAAGCATATCCTTTCCTTCATGGAAAATGTTGGTGTTTTTTAAGATAAAATCATTAAGGAAGAAGAACCCGATGATACAAGACAAGGTGGAGATGAAGATGAGATCCTTGACTTACCCACTAATACCATCCCAAAGGGGATGGTATCCCTCAAATTACCAATCTTTGATTCAAACCCTCAGGTCAAAGACAAAATCTCTCATTCCCTTGAGGGGGGAAAATATTATAAAGTTAATATCACGACAGGCACCGAGGAAAAATCAATGCATATAGGTACCTCTCTTTCCCTTGAGGAAAAGGAGAAGATCCTCACAGTCCTCTAGGAATATATTGATGGGATCACCTAGGGATATGAGGACCTTAAAATGTATGATACATCTATAATGATGCACACAATGCCGCTGAAGCCTGATGTAAAACCATTTAGACAGAAAAAAGGCTAGTTAAACCCTTGATCAAACCCCTAATCTATCAGGAAGCTAAAAAATTACTATCTTTCTGAATCATCTTCCCTATCCAACATACGACTTGGGTGGCAAATTTAGTCCCAGTCCAGAAGAAGAATGGGGAAATCCAGTTGTGTGTAGACTTTTGGAACCTAAATAAAGCCTCTAAAAAAGATAACCACCCTTTACCCTCACTGGATGAGGTACTCTAGAAGTAAATGGATCACAAAAGATGTCCTTCCTAGATGGATACTCTAGGTATAAATAGGTCATGGTCAAATTAAAAGATATAATCAAAATCATGTTCACCACCAAGTGGGGAACATTTTCTTAGAGAATAATTCTATTTGGTTTGATTAACATTGGGGCCACATTTTAGAAGGCCATGGATATCGCCTTCTAAGGACTGGTTAATAAGTGCATAATCATCTACATCCATGATTTGATAGTATATTTCTGGGATAGGCATGATCATCCCATTCACCTTGCCAAAATATGCAAGAGTTGTTATTGGTTCAGTATTTCCCTTAACCCTAAGAAGTGCATATTGTGGGTCACGGAAGGGAAATTAATGAGACACATTGTCTTTGAGAAGGGTATATCCATTGACCTTGAGAGAGAAGAGGCACTGTTGAATTTGCAGATGCTCATAACAAGAAAGAGATGCGATCTTTCTTCAGGAATAATTTTTTTTATGCTTCATTACAGGGTTTGCCAAGGTTGTTAAACTTATGAACAATATGATGAAGAAGGATGTCAAAATCGAGTGGAGCCCTGTAGAAAAAGAATTATTCATCCATATCAAATAGGCTATCTTGGAGGCCCCAGTCTTGGAAAGTCCAGACTACTCCATTCCATTTTACATATATTTGTTTTCCTCTATCCACTCCTCTACCATAGTATTAACCCAAAAAGTTCAAGGAGAAGAATGATCCATTGCCTTTATGAGATCTCTCTTCAAGAATAATAAAGAGCGGTATACACCTCTTGAGAAACAAGAATTTTCCCTTATCCAAGCAATGAATAAATTTTTGCATTATACCTTCCAAAGAAAGGTGCATGCTATCATCCTAGACTAGGCCATTAAGTCTTTACAGATGCAAAGTGAATTGGGTGAATGCTAGGGGATATGGATGGCTATCCTCCAGGAATTTTACCTTGAAATAAAACCCATGAATCTAGTTCAAGGATAAGGATTGTGTAAAGCCATGGCTGAAGCAATACCATGAGTCAAATTCCAAATGTATATGGTGCATTCCCTTACCTAGGATCCATGGTATATCGATTTGGTATACCTTTTATTGAATAATCAGTGCCCTGAGGGACTCCCTTCTGATAAATGCTAGGTGCTTTGGCTGAAGATATCAAAATTTATGATCAAGAATGGGACACTTTTTTGTATAAATTATGAAGATATTTACCTTCGATGTCTTGATCGAGAATATGCTACAAAGATGGTAGAAGAATTCTATAGACATTTAGCAACTAGGCATGGCTCAGCTAATGTCACCTCCCACCAAATTCTCCAGGCTAGGTATTATTGGCCCTATATCTTTAAAGATGTCCATACACATGTGAGGAAGTACCAACACTTGTCAAACAACTACCTCCTGAGAGCAGAATCTAACAATGCCCCTCCAACCTATCTTTGAGGCCAGACCCTTCGCCCAATGGGCATTTGACTTTAGCAGGAAAATAAACCCCAACTCATCTGCTAATCATAGATACATTTTGACTGCTACATACTATTGTACCTAGTGGTCCAAAGCCATACCATGCAAAAATGGATGTGGTAATTATTTTCATTTAGGAAAACATAGTCACTAGATTTGGAATGCCATACATCCTTGTGTGTGATAATGGTCTGGCATTTTCCTCAGCCTAGCTATTAGAGTGGGCTTATCATAGGAACATTACCTTTAAGTTCTCTAGTAATTAATATCCATAATATAATGGAGTAGTGAAGTCTACCAATAAGAACCTCTTAGAGGTAATCAAACACCTGTGTAAGAAGAACCCCCAGGATTGGCACCAAAAAATTAGGTTCTCCCTCTGGGCAGACCGTATCCAAATCAAATCCACCTTGGGAACTTCTCCATTCCACCTGGTCTACAACCAAAATCTAGTATTCTTAGTAAACCTATAGATCCCGGTCTTACAATTCATGAAAGAGTTCAACACCCAGGATAATATTTTGGAGGTTCATCTTCTCAACTTGATACATCTGGAAGAACAAAGAGATAGTTCCCTTGAGCAATTTGCAAGTTATCAGGAAATGGTTAAACACCGGTTTGACAAGAGATCCTAGTACAAGTCTTTCCAAAATTTAGACCTGGTCCTCTTGTGGGATAAGACCCAGGAAAATAAAGGGAACCGCACTAAATTCCAAAGGCTCTGGCTATGGCCATACCAGATATCTGAGATCTATGTGGCTAACACATATCACCTTAGTACTTTAATAGGAGAAACTCTCCCATTTCTTATCAATGGACAGTTCCTCAAGAATTACCTCGAATGAGGTAAGGGATGGCCCTTCCTCCCCTTTTTAAGTTGTATCATATGTATAGTTGGATTCTAATTAGTTCTAGTACTCCTTGGTTGTGTTCTTTCCTTGTAAATCGCCCCAGGCCTTTTGGCCCATGTAAGTAGTTTTGGGTTGGTTTTTCTAGTTGTTCCTTCTTGTCCTCAACCCTGGCATTTTGTCATCTTTTTGTAGGTGGGAATGCTTTGCATAAGGAATCATTTTATATTGGGAGACTCACCCTGAGCATTTTAGCAGTCCTAAATTTTCCACTTAGACAATGGATGATCTTGTCCTCATCTGAGGGAAGCCTTAGAAGTGTGACAGAAGGAAATGGTTAGTATTCATCGAATTTGGGAAATGTTTATACTTGGAATAGTTAAAGAAAAGTAGTTGACTAAGTCAGTAATATAAAAGAAAAGGAGACATGAAACATTCTGAGAATAAATTGATTATACTCTCAATAGATTACATGTGGAAAGTTAAAAATGTATCCCAGGCTGAGAATTTCCTTCTCACTCAAGAAAACAAAATGGATGGCAAGGTGAAAGAAGTATCATCGCGGAAACAAGTTGAGCTTGAAGACTTTGGTGAAAGAAGAACTATCTTCACCATCTCAAAATATATGAAGAAAGATAGAGACGAAGGTCAAGCCCTGGAACCCAAGGTTACATAGTTCTCTTTGCAGCGTGAGTCTGGCTAAGCTAGTATGATTTCTCTATTTCTCCCAAAAGTCATCTGATGCATCAAATTCATAAGCACACATCCCATAACTTGGTAAGAATGAACACCTGGATCATGGTGAGTTATATTTTCCACCACCCTAAGTTTCACTAATAAGAGTACCTCAGATGATGATGAAACCCTGGTTTACTCTTTGGGTAGATTCTAGAGTTCTCAAATGGACAAGGCATTTGTCCCAATGAATCATCATTTGTTATGCTCTACATACCCATCCCTACATTTTGTCATACTTTGTCCCTTTTTCTTTCTATCTATGTTTCCTTGGGATCCAGATCCTAGGGTTTCTTCTCCTCTATGGTTTTCAAATTCCAGACTATGGGATTCTAGTTTTGTCATTTAAGTCTTCTCTTGAAGAAGTGACCACCGAGCATCCTGAACTTTGGGCTTTGGCAGTTTTCCTTTTTATCAAGATTCTAATGAGAAATTAATGCTCTTCTTTTGGGCATTATAAAAGACCATTTACTCTGTCACTTTGACACTTACCATGAACAAATTACCTCTGAGCAAATTAACTATAAATTAGAGAAAAACACTTCTTGAGCTAAGTAATTCTCAGGCCATGAAATTGTGCAAGCATTGTAGGTTTGAGGCTTTAGAAGTGAGTGGTGATAGAGTGAACATTGTTTAATCTTCCCTCCCAGCAATCTATGTTTTCATGTAGGCTCTCATTGGCCTTTTTTTTTTTTTTTTGGTTTGTGTTTGGTGTTGTTTTACTTTCCTTTGGGTTTGTCTTTGTCCATTTCTTCTTGCGTCACTCGAGCCCAGTCCCGTGTCTAGTGTGACTTATTTTCATTTTGGGGCTTGGTTGTTGGTCCCTCCTTCCATGGTGTAGCCCTATGTGGCTAGTATTTCTCAGAGGTTGGCGTTTTTCTGTTTGTAAAATTATGTACAATTATGTACATTTCGTAAGCACTATAAACTCTGTAAGCTCTATGAATTTTGTATATTTCTGTGATCGCTCTATAAATATTTAGATTTTGCATAGTCCCAAGTGAGTTGTCTATAGATCTATATATGCACTATACATTTTTTAATTTTGTAATTACCTATAGATGATCCTAACTACATTGTAGAAACCATATAAATTCACGTGTTTCTCGCAGGGTGAGTCCTTGTAAATGAGGTCTTAAGGTTGTTTTCTTTGAAATTTTTTGCAAGATCTCACAACCACGCTTAGTTAATAATGATTCATGGAATCTTTTCTAATTTGGTCCTAATTTTTCCTATCTAATGAAGATTCCTTGTTGAGTTCCAATAAGAAAGCTAATTGTAGAGATGAGCTTGCGAGCTCAACAACTCATTTGAAATTTTATCTCTCCTCTGTCATGTTTATCTTAATGGCAGGACGAATTTCCATGAGTGAGCATTCAAAATTCATCCCAAGTGGCCTTCAATGTCATTCATGCTATACCATCTCTCAACCAATTGTCATATCTCAGTCCTAGTGGATGTACATGTGTTGAATACGAAGGTGTCAGGTCATTTAATGGGGAAGTCACCTTAACTCCCCCACTTGCATATTTATATTCCAAAATATTTGTCTTTGGGTGTTTCGGTGATCCCCGACACATCCACCATGATACTTGTCCAAATCATAATTTATGGACCCTTTTAGTCTCAAATGTATTTTATATGATTTATGGTTAGTTTACAAAGGAAATAATCTACCCGGTAGTCTCGATGGTAGCTAACATGTTCCTTTTCAGGTAACAAGTTAGGGGATTCCCAAAATTTTGGAACTTTGAGTTTTCTTAAAATATTTAATATATTATGTAATGATGATTGTCTAGTATTGCAGGTTCCAATCTAGGAGAAAAAGAAATGGCTATAGCTGGATCATGGCCAAGAAGTCCTAAGCTCCCAAGCATGCCGATGGTTCCTACCAAGAAATCCAAGGTAGAAAAAGCACTAGAGAAGCTCCCACTAGTTTTCAAATATAGGAAAGATGGGATAGTTCAGGGGACCCAAATTGAAACAATTAGAAAAGAGGTCGTAGATATATATTTTTGAACCTAGGACAAATTGAAAGGCCTCATATAGGAAATCCACCAACAACGACATACAAATGAACTAGTATCAGTTAACTTGGCCGCATCCAGAATTATTCAAGCAGCTAGTTTTCATCACTCATTACAGGCTCTAGAGTTAATATTGCTCATGGCCAAGAATTACAATATGAACATTCAATTTTTTGCCACATTTGGAGTGCATATTTCCTTCATATACCATGATGCAACCTCCACACTATGATGGATTCTATTTTTCCAATATTCTATTGTCCTCACTTAAGAAACCTTGGTGGCCCAATTTACAAAGGCTGGAGATGTAACTCAGTGCCACCTTAACATATAATGGCTAAAGAGCTCGTGTCATGACTACTAGAAGATGAAGATAGATATCCCTCACTCTGACTTCAAGGAGCCCATCCAGGTGGGGATCCACACGCTTGGTAGTTCTCCCCTTGGATGTATTATTTTCTATATTGTATTAATACTAACAATATCTGCTTTTCCTAGGCCACTATCATCTCAAATCATATAGACACCTAGATGATAAATTTTGGGGAGGATTACAAGTTCTACATGACCTTCTTCATCCTGTGGTCCTTGGATTGACAAAACTCTAGAATATGAGGATTGAAAATAGTTGGTTTCCTCATAACAGAGATGACATAGGCTACTCCATGGGATAATTTTCCCTAGATTTCTTGGCATGAATGTTTTCACAATTTTTGTGGGGTAAATGATGCCTTCATTTTTTACGGGTTCAAGGCACTCACTTAGGATGTAGGTTTGGGGATGTCTCCAGAATCCATGGCCATGATAAGCCCGTGGGGATGTTATTTCATCCAATTTTTACAACACACGTATATCTGAGTGACATGGTTTTCCAAAAGCCCATTTTCCTGCCTAAACATTGCAGAGATGGAATTATATTATTAGAATTTTGTAGGAAAGTTTTGGAGGTGCATACCCTAATTTCCACCAAGAAGATCATGTTTATTTCCTTCCTAATTGTATTTAGTAAATACACTTTCTCCCTTGCAGCAGCCTAGGAAGTGGAGAAAAACTAGGTAGCCTAAAATTACACAAATTTTCACTCAGTCGTAAATACTATGACCCATGTGGCTAGCTCGAGAAGGTGATGCCTTAGGGATACAAGCCCCATGCAGTGCATATAGAAGATTTTTGGGAGGTTTTTTAGGATGACTTCAATTTCTAGAACTGACATTATGTAAGAATGTTAAAGGGTATGATTGATCACCTCTATCTCCAAACTTTTCTGCAGACTTTTTCTTGCAATGGGTTGCTTGAAGGCCCTAAATATAAAGAAATAGGTATTAACAATATGTACCTTCCTCTGGTGGATTTGAAAACCCCAAAAATTTTGAACATTGAGGTTGTCTCGACAACTGTGATTGAGCCCAACCACAGTTACTTTGCAAAGCTATTCCCAAAAAGTGTCTGATTGGACAAACAATTTTAGGAGAAAACCAGTTCTGGATCCTAGGTGGTGGAACAATCCAAAGCTCAGGGAAAATAGAAGGTTGACACATCTTCCCAGATGTCAGACCCCACCCTAGACACCCTAATGTGGAAGCTAGATTTCAAATTAGTAAAATCCTGGAAGTTATTGGAAGCGGAAAAATCTAGAGTGACAATTGGCCTTGCAGCTACTCTAGTGAGCTCCTTATCCTCACCAAGGGCATCACCCTCCTTGGTTTCCCCATTCAGTATGTCATGGAGTGAATATGTTTGGGAAGAAGAAGCAATTGCAACCGCTAGAGCACCACTTAGAAGAAGGAAAAAGAAGAAAGGAGATAGATCCCCTTAAATAGGGACCCAATTCTAGAACCAACAGATGTGACCGAGGTCCAAGAAATCCCCTCCACCTCCTCCTCCAACAAAGATGATTCCCTAGAGGATCTTCCAGAGATGTCCTAGACAAACATTGATGAATTCTTCCATATCGATGATTTGGGGGAGTCTACATGCCTTGGCAGAAGGGGTGGCCAAGGAGATTAATGTAGGAGAAAGGAAAAGGTTCCCTCCAAGAGGAGGAGAAAAGGGAAGAAGTGGCACAAAAGACAACCCAAGAATAGGAAGAATAACTTTGGTAGAAGGTGGCCGAGAGAAAGACCAAGGAATAAAAGGAAAAAGAGAATAATAAAGTTGAGGAACAGATGATAACATTTGGGGAAACTGGACCCACAGGAAAAACCGTACCCTTGGATGGTTTGTTCTAAACCCCAACATGCAGTCAAGGTTGATTACCTTCCCTAGACATAGAGAGGGATGAATCTATCTCAGAGCTTCAACATGAGGTACAAAATGAGGAGGTTCAACAACCCCCACCTCTTTGCTTTCCAACAGAAAATATCATGGAGGATGGTGTGGGGAAAGATAGATAAATTGTACGGAAGGATCACGACAATAAAAATAAAGATACATCAATGGAGGAGCCTTAATAAAACCTAGGGAACACATCAAGTTTAAGGATAATAATAGGTGGATCACAAGGACCACCATAATGGTTGGTAGAATCCCAGATAAGAAAGACCCCAATAGAGATAATAGCCCCATTATCATTGGCTGAGATGTTGGTTGAACATCAAGCAATAAAGAAGCCTAAAAAGTCTTGTACCCTCCATACTACCTGGAGGGACTCATAGGGGAATGTGGTGGCAGTAGTGGCAGCCCCACCAATAGATAAAGATGAGTCTAGAGTATCCATCAAAGATTACACAATTACAGAGCTTCCCCTGGGAAAGATAGACTAGAGAGTAGAGTTGGACCTCTTAAATGAGGCAAACCAAACCATACACAAGAAGTATGAAAAGGAATCCCATAAAATAAAGGAGCTTCAAACAGCAAAGATAAATCTCCTCAGGCTCCTAACAAAGTTAGCTTGATCTATCTCCACAGCAACACTTAGACCTCCTACATCTGGAATGTCACTCTAATAGGGCGATGCCAATGTGCTAAGGGTAACGAAGAAGAAAGCGTTGGTTGTCGATGTGTGGATAGACAAAAAAATTGGAACAATGAGAAAATTCATGTTTAAAGACCCTCCACAATTTATTCAAGGCACACAACATCATGAATAAGTTGAAGGTCATTCTTCCACAATGGAAAGAAGAGATAAATATATGAATGGTGGAAGGATGACTCAGAAGAAATTTTGAATCTTAGGGAGGAAGGCCTAGTAGAGATAGACATCCTAAGGGATGAGACCTATGGTTTCCCAAAGACCCAGTACTCCATACTTGCATTCAGAATCAATATGAGAAAGCAAATGGTAAAGGTCCTAGATGAACACCATTTTGTGGTCCGGGCCCTATGGACCAATATTTGTTATTCATCAAAGAGATTAATTCAGCTGATCCATTGATCCCTGGGACTTATAATCTCATTGATTCTATACTGACTAAATTTAATGAGGTAGATGATGCCCAATTTTGACCCTCTGGATATTTTGACAATACAGTAATGGTGTGACTCTCCCAGTTGCTACTCAAGTTCCACGAAGCCACTAGGGTGGCTTCAAAGTTAAAGGCAGAGGTTGAGCATGCAAACAATCATCTCAAGAATGTATTCATCCACCAGAATATTTTAAAGGAAGTAGACGAGGAGGGCGTGCTATAGATTTTAGAGGCTTACCAAGATTTCAAGGACTATTAATTCCTTTGAGATCTAGGAATTCTTTCTTCCCAACATCTATTGGAAATATTATTTATTCTTTGAGCGCAAGCTCCCAGAGCCCGAAATTCCATGTTCTAGTTTTGTATTTTTTACAATGGTTCGCATCAATGATTCCCTAGAGCTGACTGATCACCATCCAATATTTGTTGTTATTATTTTCAGAAGAGGGATAGGTATATTATGGCCTTATAGGGATAGATGGATAAATGCAGACACTTTCCAGTTCTCAAGCCATCGATTCATCATTTAATACCTAGTTTATAGGGATGGTATTTAGAGACAGGGAGCCAAAATTGAATTTATAAGGTGCATGGCCCAAGGTAATCATAGTTCATAGTCGCATCCACAAGTATGAGGGCACTCTTTCTGATGAAGAGTCTCCCAGACTCTTCTTCTTCTATCTCCACTCTTATTTATTTTATCTTCTCAAGAGATATATATAGTAAGTTTATTGTGACAATGCAGGTTGTACCAATTGTAGATGTTGTAGCTAATGTACATAAGTAGGCTGTATAGGTTGGAGTCCCTATGCAGATAGTCTTATCTATAAATAATAAGTTTTATGCCACTCCAAGGGTCGGTGAAATTGATGATTTTGTTGTCCATAGTGATTACTATTTTCGTGCTCTTAGTCTTTTGACTTTGCTCAGTTTCAGTAGATTAATGGTCCCCTAGCACCATGAATGTTACTACTAGTGATGATAAACTCTTGAAGTTAATGAAGGAATGAGAAACCCCTCTTGGTGTTGGTTGTATTTCCTATTTTTGCTCCTGTGCCTTGTTCTTTGTCTTGCTCTCTGTAAATTTTCAGGTTTTCATGCCTATACCTTGCCAAATTGTCAAAACCCTGCTAAAACCTAAAGCCTAGTATTAAACGATGCATGTTTAAACCCTTTTCCATGTCTTATGTTTTGTCATTACCTTTTTTCAGTCACTCTAGACATGTACTTTAAGTTAAGTCGCTTGATCGCATAACCCAGATCGAATATGCCAAAACCTTTCCCGACTTAGTTTTTCCTTTATGTCGCGTAGTCTCTTGAAAAAATCAAATATTCCATCAATGTCTCGAGACTTAGCGATCTTTTTTTAGTCGGGTTGTCGCTTGAATTTCATGTTATAAACTTTTAAAAGGAGTGAGACCCACTTCAGTCGGGTGATCGCGAGAAGAGTCAACAGGTCAAAGAAATGTCTTCTGACTTCGCGATTCACTTCATGTCGCGTGATCGCTTGATCAGCCCATGGCAAAAAGTTAAAGAACTCTTCAGTCGCGTGGTCTCGTGATAAGTTGACAGTTAGAGGATAACATTCCCGACCATGCGACTAACGGTTTCATGTTAAGTAATTTCCCTCAGTCGGGATGTCGCCAGATCAGGGCGGTTACTCAGCTTTCCAGAATGCATAAAGAGGGCCAAAGAATAGATGACATCTGTCACAGAACTAATGGTTGTCGGGAGGTCACCAGAAGGAGGAAAGGGATCAAGCGATAAGGAGACTAAAGTGTTTTCACCTTCAGTCACGAAGTCTCCTGATGATTTAAGGGCATAAGGAAATATATGGCGATTAAGCGACAATCGTGCGATGAAGGAATGAAAAATCTGACGGTGGTCGCGTGGTCTGGTGATAAAAGTGCCCCAGGGAAAAAGTCCTTCTGACTAAGCGATTAAGGTATGTCGCGAGGTCGCCGTAAAAAGAGAATGCGTACCTTTTAGTAATAAGGTCATGATAAATGTATCACCTGACTCAGCGACTAAAGGTTGTCGTGTAATCTAGAAAAGAGAAATGAGCATCCAGCGACTTGGCGATAAAAATGAAATGTTAAATGGTAACGGTTTGTCGCGAATTCTGATGAACAAAGCTGAGTTAGAGTTAACTCCATGCGACTTCAGTTTCACCATAGTCGCCTGATCGCTAGAGAGACTTGGGTCAGCCGAGGTAAAAGAGTTACATTGTCGCCAAGTCTGAAGAGTAAACCATGGTTAAGAAAATGTGCTCGCGACAAAGAGACTTAATGAGGTCGCGAGGTCGCCTGATAACAGGATCTATAAAAGCGGTGCCAAGTGGAGGATGTGACAGAGAAGATCGCCCGGTGGCCAATCAGATGCATGAATTTTTTATTACTGTGTACAAAAGGTAGCTGAGATGTATGACAGAGGATGAATCAGAGAGTGCCATGTCAGCTGTCTTAACCGTTTTATGATTGCGCCAAAATAGTCATGATTTAAATTTGATTTTCTGTCACCTCGCGCAACTACGGCTAGGTTTTTAAACGTTTCATGGCATATCAACTTAATGGCAGAACTGACGTTTCTAAATTTTGAGCCATGTACTCTGAATCCTTTGGGTATAAACAAGGGATTGTGCATTCATTCCTATTCACCGAGTTTATGATTTCAAGGCCAAGTTGTTGTTTCAGAGCGAAAAGTGATATTCTGAGCTATTATAGTGTTCTAAGGTGATTGAAATTTCTAAGTGATACAGAGAGTTGTGCTTAGATTTGTTTCAATATCGTCTAGTCAGAAATTCAAGTGCCTACAAACATGAGTACTGCTATGAGCGTTGCATCTACTAGTGGAGGCAGTGGAGACGATCCCAAAGGAAAACCTAGCTTCT
>MU223857.1:171304-192839 GCA_018584345.1 Thuja plicata
TTGTTTATGGTTATGCTTGATCATCAGCAAGATTATTCATAAGTTGATTCAGTAAAGATATATAACTAATCAGTGTCCACAATAACAAATACTGTGATAACAGTAATCTTTCAAGGTAAAACCTGCCCGAGTAGTTGTGGAGCTCAAAAACGAAGAAGGACCTTATCTTGTCCTTAGCAATTAGGCTTTCCTTGTCTCTGAATCAAAAGTAGAAGGTACAAGATTCACATAGACATTTCAAGCATTGTGATTCATACAAGAAAAATCCCTAACACTTGGTACCATTCTTTGTGTTGTTTCTGGTTCTGGAATTAACGAATTCTTTTTATGTTGTATGCTTTCTTGCATCCTTTGCTCCAGTTCTTTTTGTTGATTAGATAAAATACTTTTACTCTGCTACTAATGTATGTTTGGTTGATGATCATATATGCATTCAGTATTTACTATTAGCTCTTTATCTGGAGCATTTTTTATGTTAGAGATTTACAATATGACTATAGATAGATTCTTACTCTAACCCTCACCTAGATTCTTTTAGTTTTCTTTGTCAAAGTTAAATGTGCTTGCAGGAAATCCAATCCTTCTCAAGTTCTAAAAATCTAATGAGTTAAAAATAATAGGCCCCTTAATATAAATATTCACCTATCCAACTACATTATTCCCACACCATTGTAACCTGACTACCAGGTGCTTGGAGGCTAGGAGAGATCACTCCTTGGAAAACATCTTCAAGCAAAGTTGGCTAGTATTTTCATACCCGATGATAACTCTCTCCCTGTTGGTGAGGCCATCACAAAGTCTCATCAAAAAATTCTATCTTATGTGATGAAAAAGAACAATAAGAGTTGGAAGAACTGCTAGAAAGGAGATTACATAAAGGAAAAGGAAAGTACCAAGGTAGACTTACCTTAAAATTATTTTCATGTAATAAAATTGGTCATATTGCAACTAGGTGTCCTAACAATGATAGGAAGGATAAGTTCATGAAATTTAAAAACTTCAAGACAAGAGCAAGAAAGCATGTTGTCTAGCAGAAGATGGAGTAACTGATGAAGAATACGATGGAAGAGAAGATGAGGAAGAGATAGTCTTTGTTGTAGTCAAAAAAGATCCCTCAACTTGTGTAGATGATGATAGTGAGGAGAAAATATTGATTTCAAGTATGAATTATAGTGGTGACTGGATAATAGAGAGTGGGTGTACACATCACATGACCGGTGAAAAAAGAAAATTTATTTCAATAGAAGAATGTGATGGTGTTGCAGTCAGATTTGGTAATGGGTCACCATGTGTAGTAAGAGGTAAAGGTTCAATATCACTTAATGATACCAATAATTATGATAATGTTTATTGGGTTGAGGGTTTAAAGTATAGCTTGTTAAGTGTTTCTTAGTTGACTAACAAAGGTTTCAGGTTGGAATTCAGTAATGGTGTGTGCAAGGTATTAGGAACATTTGGATATTTGATTGCTACTAGTAAATAGACTAGAGGTAACCTATTCTGATTGAACTCTAGTAATAAACACTACTTGATTGCTAAAGTTGAAGACAACTGGCTATGGTATAAAATATTTTGTCATGTTAATTTTGATAATCTAGTAAAGGTCAGTAAGCATAAATGTGTTAGAGGTTTTCCTACTCTAGCTAAGCCTAAAAATGCTATATGTAAAGAGTCTCAGTTGGGAGAGCTAACCAGGTCTATCTTTACAAGTAAAGTCTATTCATCTCAAAACATTCATGACCTTGTTCACACTGACTTGTGTAGACCGATGACAACTAAGAGCTACTATGGAGATAAGTACTTTATCTTATTTTTTTATGATTACTCAAGAATGACATTTTTTTTATGTTTATAAAGGATAAATATGATGCATTCTACATGTTTAAGGTGTATAAGGAAAGAGTTAAAAATCTGACAGAGGAGGTGAGTTTACTTCACATGAGTTCACAACATTCTATGAAGAATATGGAATCAAGAGACAAATGTTAGCACTGAGAACACCTCAACAAAATGGAATTGTTGAGAGAAGGAACATATCCATAATTGATTGTGCAAGAACACTTTTGATACAAAATGGAGTGGCTCAATTATTTTTGGAGAGAAGCTGTAATTACTATTATTTATACTTTGAACATGGCACAACTTAAGAAAGGTACAAACAAAACACCTTATGATCTATGGTATGGCCATACTCCTAGTGTGAATTACTTCAAACATTTTGGAAGAAAATGTTACATAAAGAAGGATGATCAAAATGGTAAATTTGATTCTAAGAGTGATGAAGGAATATCTATTGTCTATTCTAGTAGAAGAAAAACATATAAGTGTTTGATCAAGCATACTAACAAGATGATTGAAAGTGCAAATTTTAGAATTGATGAATTTTCTAAAAAGAATGAGGAAGCTAGAAAGAAGGAACTAGAAAACTATGATAGGTTTGTTTATGTTCAACTGGTGGAGACAGAGACAACACCAAAGGTGAATGAAGTGATGAATGAAGCACAACCAATGAATAATGATGAAGGTAATCAACAGAAAGAACTGGTACTTCTAAGGTATGTGAAACTCAATCATACATAAGATCAGATTATTGGAGATAAAAATTCTGGAGTAATGACAAGGATCAAGGTAAGAGAAAGCACTTGTCTCATAACTGAATTAGAATCTAAAATTGTTAAAGATGCTCTGGACAATGATGATTGGGTTATGGATATAAAAGAAGAATTAGAAAAAATAGAAAAGAATAAAACTTGGACTTTAGTACCCAGACCTACTAACAAGAATGTCTTAGGTACTAATTGGTTTTTTCAGGAATAAGCTGAATGAGAAACAAGTGATCAGAAACAAGGCAAGGCTAGTTTTCAAAGGGTATTCACACGAAGAAGGACTAGACTATGGTGAAAAATTTACACCTATTGCAAGACTTTAAGGTAAAAGGATATTTTTATAATATGTTTCTCATAAAGGATTTAAGGTATATCAAATGGATGTAAAATATGATTTTTTGAATGGTGTGTTAGAAGAATAAGTATACATTGAACAACTTGAAGGATTTGCAACTAAGAAAGGTAAAGATATGGTATGTAAAATAAATAAGGCATTGTATGGATTGAAGAAAGATCTGAGAGCATGGTATGAAACCTTGCATGCATATATTATTAATATTGGTTTTACAATGACTAGTGATAATAGCAACATATATCTAAAATATGAAAGTGAAGACATAACATTGATTGCTGAAATTTTTGTTGATGACATAATATTTGGCAGAAATGAAGCATTAAGCAGGTCATTTGCAAAATAGATGATGAAGGAATTTTAAATGTATATGATTGGATAAATCAAATTATTTATTGGACTTCAAGTTCAATAGAAAAGAAAGGAATGTACATAAGTCAATCAAAATATGTAAAGGAGATTTTGAAATTTTTTGGCATGGAAGATTCAAAACCAGTGGGAATACCTATGGTCATAGGCTATAAATTATCTAAGAAAGATGAATCAAAAGAGGTAAATGACACTTTATATAGAGCCATGATCATTAAACTACAGTATGTTGTTCACAGTAGACCAAATATTGTACATTTTGTTGGTATTGTTGCCAGTTTTTAATCAAATCCAAAGGACTCAGATTTGGTTGCAGTAAAGAGGATCTTTAGATATCAAAGGAACTGAAGATTATGGCTTATGGTATGGTAAGGATGAAAAATTTTCTTTGGATGTGTTCACTGATGCAGATTGGGTAGGAAATGTCGATGATAGGAAGAGAACAAGTGGTGGGGTATTCTTTCTTGGTGAAATATTAGTCTCCTGGACTAGTAAGAAACATAATTTTATTTCTCAATCTAATGCAGAGGTAGAGTATGTTGTTTCTTCTCTTAACTATCAGCAAGTAGAATGGATAAAACATATTCTTGAAGGAATTCGTAATAAGGCCACAAAACCTATTGTTATCTATTGTGATAACACTAGTGCAATAAATATTTCCAAGAATCTAGTGATGCACTCGAAGATAAAACACATTGCAATAAAATGTCATTTTCTAAGAGAGAAGGTACAAGAGAAGGAGGTAAGGCTTGATTATGTTTCTACTACAGAAAAAATTTCTGATATACTCATCAAGCTATTACCAAAGGATACCTTTGAGTATCTCAGAGGTAAATTAGGGGTTATTCCCCTATTTGAAGTTAATTAGAGGATGATGCTGATTGCACCAATTCATACGTGTTTTTCAGAATTTGATATGTATGAATTGATGTAGTGACGGACAAATAATAGGGGGAGAAGTCTTAAGTTTTATGTTAAAATGGTGTAATGAGGAATGAACATGCAAGATTAAATAAAGTTTACTCAGAGATGACTGAATAGTTTGTCAACTTTGGCATTGTTGTAAAAGGGGGAGAATATGTATGTACTTCTCAAAGGGGAAGAATATATATTTTATAAAAAGGTATAATTTTTATATAATATTGAGCATGACACAATAGATATATATGAATATGAGTGAACAGTATAACTAAGCAAGAAGAACAAAGTAGAAGATCAAAGGAAAATACAGAAGTGGAAACATTTGTGCAGAAGTCAGAATGAAGAGAAGATAAGAGTGTTGGAGAAGATAAGAGTGTTTCCATAAATTCCAAAGGGGGAGATTATTATAATAATTGATTCAATTATTATAAGTGATGCATTGATAAATATTAGTATAGATTTGATGATAGGTGAATCAGTTATTTGGTTGTTATTGATGTCAACTACTTGACTTAGTGTTTTCAGTATATTATGTGATATTGTGTAAGTAAATCATGAGTTACTTTATGTTTCTAAAGTTTCTATTCTTATGGAAAGTTTTATCATGTGTGGTGATGTTAACTTTTCCATCGTGACTCTTGATATGGAGAATTAGGTTGTTTATATTTGTTTGGACTCAAACTGGGTAACTTCTAAAATAGTCAGTGATAGATAGTAAGTGATTAGAATGTTATTTTAGATTAGTGACGCATTTGATGGAGAGGTCATAGGATATAATTTTAAATAATCTCAAGATACTATATGTATGAGAGCAAATCATTATGTTAACTAGTTCAGCTAGTTTAATTGACTAGAAGCAATGTTAACAAAATACACAAGTAAACAAGACACAATTCCTAAATAGTCTATGAAGATTTATAGATTGGTAATGGAAATTGATGTTGAAAAAGGATCGATGATATTTTTCATAAAGTAGAAAGTTAGTTCCATGATTTTTGGCACTCACGTGATATCACATTGATCGAGGTATATGTTTGAGGCTTCTTCAGGAAGTTTCTTTTGGTCAAATGAGGTTTTTGAAAAAGGCTCAACTACTAGGGTAAAATAGATAAGCAAGCCGACGCAATCAGAGGAAATTTTTTATGAGTGTCTAGATACATTGCATCTTACCTAAGATGATTTGGATCATCCATATCTTAGATCTATCATTTGTTGTAATTTGGTGGAAGTAATTCTATATAGTAGAATAGTTGAAGAACAAAAAGAAGAGAAGAGAGATGATTGTGAATTGTAGAACGATTTGGAGATAGAGAAAGTAAAGGAATCAAGTGTGATCAAGGTGAGGAAGAGTTTATAGTATGATGATGTATTAAAGAGATTAAAAGGATATGATCATGCATAGGTAGTGCAATTTTTATAGATCACTTTATATGTTTCTTTATAATCATTGTAATAGTAAAATCCTCTAACAGGGTGGATCCTAATAGATCTTAATTGTAAATCCTCTAACAAGGTGACAAATTAGCTTTTGTTTTACAGTCATCTAACAAGGATTCTTCTAATATGGAAAATATCCTAATAGGTCTTAGGATAATTCCTTAACCGAGTAACACCTAACAATATTTTTGTAAACCTTTAAAAGGGTAAGCTCCTAACAGGGCGTATTCAAGAAAAGTATAGATTTTATGGTTTTCATCTCACATCGTGGTTTTTTACTAGTTGGTTTTTCATGTGAGAAATATGGTTCTTACAGTGTGTGATTGATTACTTGTGGATGTATGCATTGAAATTTTACTTATGTTAGTTACTGCTATATGTTTTGGTGCATTAAGTTTAAATAATTTGAATTGGTGAATTTGTGTGGATTAATGATTCACCCCTCCCCTCTCAGTAATCACACCTATATTAACATGAACCTCCTACATCCACAAAAAATTTTCATGAATCCTCATCCATTAATATTAATGATAGTCCTACAAAAAACCCTAGTATAAACACATTTTTGCAAGTCCCTATCATAAATAAGACTTCGGCTAAGAACAAAAAATGAAAAGAAGAAATAGATGAGAGTAGGACAAAAAGCATTTAGGTGTTGGAATTATGATAGTTTTGGAAGAGATATGTAAAGAGGTCATAATTAGATACATAATTGGTTGTCCTTGATGGAAATGTATTAATTTATCATGATTATAGTGATCAGTAAGAAATGTACATGATCGGTAAAGGGAAGATCAACTATGTATGGTGAAATGTGTTTAGGAAGAATAGTATCAGACATAGATTGTGGTAGTGTTTGAGTTGAGTAAAGCTTCAGATGTTACGATCAGAGATACATTATCTATATGGTATGTGGAATCCATGATTCCAACCATAACAATTTATCTCAAGTTTTGATTGAATTGTGTTTTGAGTGTGAAGGTAGTTTACTTATTTGATCACTGATTAAAGTTTCATATTAACTTGATTAAGGTGGTGGATCTAAGGCCAACATATTAATTCTAATATTAGAAATACATTTTGAGGATGACATACTGGATGTTGGTGACACTGATTTTGAGTAGTTTGTTTAATATTTTGAGCCGACTATGGTGGAAAGTTATAGGTCTTGTGTGACCTAATGACAATATATATAAGGAGAACTAAATAATTTGATTTAGGGTTGCGATCATATTTTTAGATCGGGTGGTCATGAATTGAAGGAGTAGATATCATTATATAATTAGGAAGCAAAGGAGATTAAAGGATATGATAGCAAACCAGTTCCATTCTACAGATCAATAATCTTGGTGTTCCCTAATAGTTGCAGCAGGTCAAATCCCCTAACAAGGTTAAATTTAAAAGGTTCTTATTTGTAAATCCTTTAATGGGGTAACTTCTTTATGGAGGTTTTAAATCCTTTAGTGAGGTAGATCATAGATAATATGTTCATACTCCTAACATTGTACTAATTACTCCTAACAGGATGAACCCTCATAAATGGTATTTGTAGTTCCTAGCATGGAAAACTCATTTATTGCAGTATTGGGATTGTGGGTGTCATCCCCACTGTGGTTTTTTCCCTCCAACAAGGGTTTCCATGGTAAAATGTCTGTGTTATGTGTGTTAAGGATGTAGATGATTGATATTGTTTACTATTATCTATTTACTTCAATTATATGCTTTGTGGTTTGGAAGTTGTTAGTACATATAATCATATTGGTGGTTGAATTTGTTCATTACCTATATGTATTGATTAACCCCCCCTCTCAGTCATAATATTTCCAACAGTTGGTATCAGAGAAGTTGCGTCCTCCTCATATTAAGTTTAACTACTTGAGGAAAAGATGCCTATAAGTCAACATGGATAAATACAAGTATGAAAAGAAACTTGAGGATGCAAGAAAAGTTATCAATGAACTAAAGGAAATGTTGAGGCATTCCCTTGATAAGAGAAGAGAGCTTGCTGAGCAATTGAGTGAAATTCAAGAGTACATTGAACAACTATTTGAAGGTAGTTTATCTGAAGAATCAGAGGAAGCACTTACAGATCTGATGGATAAAAATAGTTCACTCAAGAGAGAAGTGGAAAATGTGAAAAGAGAGCTTGAAAGTCATTCTGTCGGGATGGTTGAAGAACTTCAAAAAAGAAGAGTTGTTGATGATGCTAAGAAAATTGATGAAGATGCCCTAAATATTAAAGATGAAAACCTAATAGAAAAGTTGGAGCAACTATTCATATTGTATAAAGATGTTGCTACATTAAAGGAAAACTTACATGATACAGATGGAGATAAAGCTGATTTTGAAAGAGAGAATGAGGGGATAAGGAAAGAGAATGAAAATCTACAAGAAGAGTTGAATGCTACAAAAAAATCTACTGGATAAATTTAGAAAGAGTCTACTGGATAAATTCAGAAAGAGTTCTACTAAACTTGATCAACAACTTGGAAGGCAAAGGATGAATGGAGAGAAACAAGGTTTAGGTTTTCAAGTTTTGAAGCTGGTGAATCTTCTGGCACTAAGGACATCAATAAAAAAATAAAATCAACACCCAAGGTGAACAATAACATTGGAAATAGAATGTGTAAATTGGTATGTTTTAATTGTCATAAGGGAGGTCCTACTGCTAATGTATGTTGGTTTAAACTGATTGGTCCAAATGTTATACCTAGAGGTTCTATTGCTAGATCATAAAACTCCTATGGTAGAAATGATAACTACAATGCTAGACCTAATACATTTCATGAAATTTTTTACTATTGCAACAATTTTGGGCATAGAGATAATGAGTGTAGATCGAGAATCAACAACCAGTCATCATATGATTACAATAGTTAGAGACCTATCATACAAGGTAACCAGTTAGATGTTACTATTCTAAATGTCACAACTATGGACATATGGCTATGAATTGCAGATTAAGGTCACATAGAGACAATTTTGGACCATTGAATTCAACATGTATGGTATGTTATGTCTATAATAAGGTTGGTCATCATCTTATTAGGTCATGTAGAGAAAGAAAGTATACTAGAGGTGAACCAGTCAACATTGATGAAAATGCCAAAGGTAAGGAAACTGTTAATGTTGATGAAGTAAGAAATAATATGAAGAATATATGGGTGAGGAAAGGAGAACTGAATTCATCATAATTAACTGTGAACTCTACAATCTAGGAAATGTGGAGAATCCATTGGTGAACTAAGAACATTATTTTATTAGGGGAAGGACTTAAAGTCAAATCATTTACCAATCCCCTAAATTCATGAGTGGTAAGATTCATATGCATTGTGAGATGCCTATTAGTGAGTTAATGATGGTTAGTGAAGATAAATCATTTGTGTGCATATAAAAAATGTTATGTCTTAACTTTTGTGGTTGGTGGAAAGCACTATTTGACCATTATGTCTAACGACTACATTCTCAAACGTTATAAAGATGAGAAAATAAAATCTTTTATCTCTTTAAATTGTAACAAAGTTTATTGAAGATCAATTGGTTTCATTCCATAGCAATAATTTTTTGTGTTTGTGGACAAATATTTCACACAAGAAATTCTCTCGGTTGTCGAAGTAGTCTAATCAGTGAAGTCAAGGTTATAGATTGAATTGAAAAGATCTTTACAAGAATCATTGTTGTTGTTGTTAATTATGGACATTATGCATACTACATTTTTGGTTGACATCATTGATAAACCAAGACCCGTACTCAAGTTACACCCGATGAAGGAAAATGAAAATGATCCAATGGGTGCCCTATCTTTGATACCCTATGGTATATTGTTAACTAAAGACCTTTGGTTTGTTCATACACTACAAATTGGAATAACTTGGAGCCGATGACATCTATAATGAATTACTTAAGATGAGTGATGATGTGAATTTGAAAGATGGGTATATGCGTTTGGTTCATAAAGATTTCATTTATGCGGTTGAGATACCTGATGATTTTCATCTAGAATGGATAAGATATATTTTGAGTAGAGTACATGATCAATATATTTTGCAAGACAAGCCTCACAAAATTACAAAGGAGTTAATCAATAGAGTTACTAGATTTTGTGCGACCGGTGAAGCACCTACTCTAGGAAATATTAATGCAAATTTGGTTACTCGCTTAATCAAATCCAAATAGGATCACTGATCCATGACTATCAAGGATATAATTTATAAGGAAGTGAAATTTGCTTCAATGGTGATAGGATACAAAGTATATAGATCTAGTTTGTTGAACAATGTACCTGGTGGAGCTATTCATGTTGTATACAAGACAATGAAGGAAAATGCAAAATATGATCTTTTTGAGATATTGAGGATTCAATTCTTAGTGAGCATGGAGAAGATCAAAAAAGATAAGAATAAATCATTCAAATATGGATCACTCTTGTTATGTATGTTCTTTTACCCACAAAATCATTTTCCTAGAATAAGTTCTATTACATGGTCAAAGGATAGAGTGGTAGTAATGTAGATTAAACAATGCATAATGACTTTAGGAAATGATTTTAATTTGGTTATGTGGGGTTACTTTAAAAAATTACAAGGAAAAATGCACTTAAGAGAAATAATCCCAACTGGTATTTTTGAGAAGTACAAATATGATATATATATTCTAGTAAATACAGATACATGTATGTTGCAAGCAGTGTAACCTAGAACATGTTGGATGCCTGCTATGGGTTATGAAGTTGGATGATGATCTAGTCACTATTCATGTTGATGTCTTGTTGTCAAAACCAATTGATACTTCAACACCTAGGTTTGGAACTTATGAAGAGTCATCATTGAAAATTCACAATGAATTGAGAGCACCTGTAATCCAAATAAAGATTAGAAAAAAAGTTGACAATCTAGCCAAAATGAGTGGTATTACACCTAAAATGATGATAAAAATTAGAAAGAAAATGGAGAGTAAGGAAGAAGGCGCATTTGTTGCAGGAGTCAAGGATACTGAAGTTGAATTTGAAGAGGTTAAACCTCATAGAATTAAAAGGAGCTCAGTACTGAAATAAACAACATCTAATTCTACTACTCCTATTGAGACTAGGTCAGAAAAGGAGACACCTGAAACTATACAAAGAACTTATAGAAGAAAGAAAGAAATTCCATCAGGCTATAAAGAGTCAAAGAGTAAGAAGAGAGGTAAAGAAAAGGCTGAAGAGGAAAAGGTTGAAACTGAGTTTGAGAAGAAGTCTACTACTGTGGAAACTGATAAAATTGACAAGACTAGTATTCTTGAGAACATTGTTAAAGACATTAAGGAACATGGAAAAATTATAGAAGTGTGGACTCACTTTGACAAATTAGACAATGAAGAGAAAAGAAATATAGAAGATGTAGTTGTAGAAAGTTTACATACTTTTTGAAAATCACCTAGTAAACTAGAAAAATTTGTACCTAAATAACTATTTAATGAAGTTAACAAAAGATGGAGAGAAGCTTTGAAGATTGATAGATTAATAATGGAACAAGAACTTGCACTTTTACAAGCTAAATTATCTACCAAATAGATAGAGTTGATAGTTGAATAATGAGAGAATAATCTAAGAAAAGGAACAATGTTACAATAATTCTCATTAGAGATACTCAATCGGTAAGAGATGAGACAGTGGATTTATTGACAAAGTTTGTAAATTCTAAGACTATTGCTGAAGTAAAATCGGTTGAAGAAGAAAGAAAAGCACAAGAAGGAGCAACTAAAGAGATTAATGATGTCATAGATAATGTTATCTCTGATATCCTATAGAAGACATAGAAAATTTAAACTCAAACTAATGTTGAAGCACCAAAAGAATAGATTGTTGAGAAAGAGACAGGTCATAAGGATGATGAAGATATGCTTTTAGTAAAGAGAAAACTATATCTAACCAGTGAAGGTAGCATAGTGAAGAAGAGAAAAAATAAAGAGTCCATCTAGTTCTTAAGAAAATGAAGAAGAATTTGAAGATGAAAAAATGCAAACAACTATTGATATTACTCAAATGAACCCTAAAGAGCTATTGAAAATGTCTTAAAAAATCAAGGATAAAGAAGAAATGGAAAAATTTAAGGGAAAGAAAAAGAAGGTCAGAATACTAAAAGGAGCCAAAAACATCATTAGGAATTTAGTAAGTAATGTGAGATATGAAAAACAAGATAATCCTATTGATCAATTGGGTATACTGGTCAAGGCTATTTTTGATCAAGTACCTAACTTTGTGAATGCACCTAATGAGTTAGAAATGAAATAATATGAGAAGTAACGGCTGACAAGTTGAATCATATCAGTAGAAAAATAGTCACTTGTAGTTCTAGTGAATAATGTGAAGGAAATTCTAAGGGAAATAGGAAATTTAATTGTAAAGGTTTCCAAGTTTACATATTTTGCACATGATCAAGAGAACAAGAGAGAGGAATCTAAATATGAGCTTGATGATTTGGTTACATAGTTTGATCCCCTAACTAGTTCAGTTGAAGCATACACTGCTAAGGTGAAAATGATTTCATACAACATGAAGAAGTTACAGGAAGAGAAAGATAACATAATTAGATCACTTATGGAGCTACAGACCTATCTATCTCCCACCATGGATCTCATGCAATAGAATGTGAGTGCTACAGAAGAAATACTAATACTACAAGAGGTGAGCATTTTGAATGATATGGAAGGAATAACATTGATTATACATGGACAGATTTTATCTATGAACTCTTACAAGAGTCTTGGGAAAATTTATTGGAGAATACAAAGTCAAATTCCAAGGATGTTTTTGACATAATTTAATTCTGGTAAGTACTTATAATCATTTGTCATTATTATCAAAAATGGGCAAAATGATGTGTATTATATTATATGGCAGAATTATGTAATGATGTGTATGGGAAATGGATAGATATGAGAGATAGAGATGGAGATAGATATGATAGAATGCATAATGTAAGCGAGAGTATGATTTGAGGATGATATTGCAAAATATGTAAGATTTTTTGAGATGGCTTTTCAAAATTTGTTGCCATCAATTCTAAAGGAGGATATTGCTGGCATTATGATATTTTTGGCAGAGATATGCAGAGTGGTCATGAGTGGATGCATAATTGGTTGTCCTTGATGGAAATTTATTTAGTTATCATGATTGTAGTGATCGGTAAGAAATATACATGATAGGTAAAGGGAAGATCAACTATATATGTTGACTGGTGTTCATGGAGAATAGTATCAGACACAAATTGTGGTAGCGGTTGAGTTGTGGAAAGATTCAGACGTTGCAATTAGATATATAATATGTATATGGCATGTGGAATCCATGTTTCCAACCATAATATTTTATCTCAAGTTTTAATTTAATTATGTTTTGAGTGTGTAGTTTACCTATCTGATCATCAATCAAAGTTTCATATTAATTTAATTAAGGCAGTGGATCTAAGGCTCAAATATCAATTCTAAGATTGGTAATATGTTTTGAGGATGACATATGGGATATTGATGATGCTAATTTTGAGGAGGTTGGCTAATATTTTGAGCCGACTATGTGGAAAGTTCTAGGTCTTGTGTGACCTAATGACAGTCTATATAAGGAGCACTAAATCATTTGATTTAGGGTTGCAATCACATTTTTAGATTTGGCGATCACAAATAGGAGTATAGATCAATATGGAATTAGGAAAGAAAGGAGATGAAAGGATCTGACAGGGAGCCAGTTCCATTCTACAGATCTACAATCTTGTTGTTCCCTATCTGTTGTAGCAGGTCAAATCCCTTAATAGAGTGAATTGTAGAAGGCTCTTATTTGTAAATCATTTAACAAGGTAGCTTCCTTATTGAGGTTTCAAATCCTCTAGAGAGGTAAATCATCATTGATCTATTTGTACTCCTAACAGTTTACTAATCACTCCTAACATGGTTATCCCTCAGAAAGGGTATTTGTAGCTCCTTACAGGGCAAACTCATTTACTGCAATATTGGGCTTGTGGGTGTCATCCCCACAATGGTGTTTTCCCTCTAATAAGGGTTTCCATGATAAAATACATGTGTTATGTGTGTTAAGGTTATGGATTCTTGATATTGTTTACTATTATCTATTTACTTTAGTTATATGTTTTATGGTTTGGAAGTTGTTAGTATAGATAATCATATCAATGGTTGAATTTTTTAATTACCTGTTAGTACTGATTCACGCCCCCCCCCCCCTAGTTATAATATTTCCAATATTAGGAACATGAAACTTCACAGGTTACCCCTACCCCTAGTTATAAGAAGAGAATAATGAAAGAAAAATATTTTCCTACAGCCACTGCAAAGCTACAATTCTAACCAAAAGATCAAATAAATATAAACCTCCTAGGGATGCAGAGGAAACACCACAGAGGAGAATCTATCATCTTAGAGGGAAACAAAGGAAAACAACACAACTTGGTTAGTATAGCTCTAGTGAGCACATGCAGATATCTAAATATCCTCATGTCTGCTCTCAAGAGGAGAAACCATCTTCTCATACCCCTTTGAGAGAAAGGTCACAGCCTCCTCATAGTCATGTACATAATGAGGAGATTGATGAACCTATGGATGTCGGTGATATGCAAGAAGAAGACATAGAAGAGGAATATCCTCAGGAAAGACATGTTGAGAAGATTGACATACCTATAGAAGAGGGTTAATTCCAAGAGGAGGAGATAAGGGAAGAGATTCCTCAAAGATAACATAATGTATTCATGGAGAAAGAACAACCAGAAGAAAACCAAGGGTTGCAAGGTTTGGATAAACTTATTGTTTATGTAGAGCTGTTGGGAGAACCAAAACTTCAGCTGGAAGAATCAGTACCCGGAACAAGTAATCAAGGTAAGAGGAAAATTATTCCTGAACATAACCCTCCTTCCTCTCTTACGTTTCATTCGGTAGCCTTGAAATTTTACAAAGATATGTTATATAAGAAAATTGAATGGGAGCTAGAAAAGGAAAAAATGTAGAAAATTATTGATGGCCATAAGCAAAAGATTTATTTTTGAAAAAATAAGGTGGACACAATTGTAAATATGGTTCCTCAACTAATGGAGTGTAGAGAACCACCTAGATTTTATTCTCTATGTTTGAAGGAACAACACTCAAAAAGAAATGTTTATTCACAGAAATGCCAGACAATGTGATTTACTTCCAACTACCATATAAAAAGATTAATAAAGTTAAGCAAAGGACATTAGCAAAAAAATATCCATGACAACAGTATGATTTGATTTCTTACTGACAGTCAGTCACACAAGAATGTGACACATAAAAAAATAGCCACTTCTCAACTCATGATGTTACAACAAATAACTTGTACCTGTGATCATCAAATATCTCTATAAAATGTGAAAGATACAGAAACAACTGTAGTCTTATTGCACTATGGATTTTACATATCCAAAAGTCATGTCTTTTTATGATAAAAATCATATATATTCAAATTCAATAATCAAAATAGACCTCGACATCCACAAAGTACGTATAAGATGCCTATAAAAGAAAATAATTAGACTACTATAAAATATGACATTCATGTTCACAAAAAAAAAAACCATGTGAGTCAAAGAATATAACACATGTATTCATGTCCATGACCCAAGGAGTTGGGGATAAATAGGAAATGACAACTATGCCCACCAATAGAATCATAATTAACACTTCCCATTAATCAACTACATCCAACCAAATGTGTAATAGTCATAAATAGATGTACATTCCATAACATATTTGTTCACTCTAATGCCACAAAAAAATTCTTAAATATTTCATAATCAGAGTCATATCAAAGGTAATTGTGAATCATACCAAACTATATTCCAAATATGAGTATTCAAATTGGATCCATCAATAATATATCATACCATGTTATAAAGAAGATCCAAATATTTTTTAAGACCCTTCAATTAGAAAATCATACAAAAGTAAAGATATTAGAATCCATATGGGCATGAAAAACATGACCAATAAGAAATATTATGTGTTATGTGAACCATGTCACCATGAACAATAATTCCCCATCCTTGAATAATTTTTAAACCAAAGTGAAGCCATAAACCTCTCACATTAATATTGAAAAATAAAAAGTAAACTTTTTTATACTAGAGAAAGGGTATCAATTCCCAATACCTCAAAATGTAGGGGAGGGAGTTCATCTTTAGTTAATTCTAGATAAGTTATTTGTTCATCAATTTATTTGTTAGCTAGGAAGTCTACAATGAATTTTACCTCTCTATAACAATGACTGGTCAAATAAGAGATAAACAAAAATAATTGAGCAAGAATCTTTTCCAAAAAAAATTGTAGCTGCTATACCTTTGATTTTTATTAGACACGCCATAAAAGGTAACCCTTGAGTCACCTTCAATGATGATATCTTTAATGTTAATAGAAATGGTTAATTCCAAACCAAAAGATAGAGTCTGAAACTCAACATTGTCTTCATTTATACATTTACATGTCGCCTTTATAATATTTTCCTCATGCGTTCTCTTCATCCCCTATCCAGGATGTCTTGATCTGGGAAGGATCCCCCAAAGGTGCCTTCTCAATTTCTTCTACCTACTCTTTCCAAATGCAACTGGAAGCCAAGCCTATTTGGGCCAAATACTGGTCCCCTGGCCTTATTCCCAAAATTAATGTCTTCTTCTGGCATTTGCTTCAGTAATGTATCCTTACTGTTGATAACCTTTTAAAGAGAGGCATCCCGATCCCCAATAGGTGTGTGCTTTGTAAGTGTCAATCTGAATCTTTGGATCACCTGTTCATTCATTTCCCTTTTGTTAGTTCCATATGGAAGTCTCTCCTCTCTGTTTTTGGGCAGCATTGATGTTTTCCCCCCTCTATCCAGGACCTTTTCTCCCAATGGACCCTGCCTTTCAAGCACACTTCTCTTCACAAAATCTAGACCTGGGCCCTCCCTCACCTGTCCTGGGGATTTTGGAAAGAGTGTAACAAATGTGTCATTAAGGATTGTTGTGCCCCTCCCAAAATTATTTTTGAAAAGATTCGCCGTGCTCTTATGGAAAATTAAGTTTCCTATTTTGGTACTAACCCTTTTGTAGGTAAAGACAACTATGGTGACCCTAAGAAGATCAACTACAAAAGATAAAATTTCTCCTGGAGTTATCCCCCAAAAGGATGGTTTAAGGCCAACTTTTATGGTGTTGTCAAGGGTAATCCAGGAAAGGCAGGAAGTGGTTGTGTGATCAGAAACTACTTTGGAAAGGGTGTTGTTGTTGTCATCCTCCCACTTGGCACCTAAACCAATAACTTTGCGAAAGCCAATCCTGCTCTCCAAGTTAACAAATTAGCCCATGATATTGGGATCAAAAACCTTTGGCTAGAAGGTGACTCTAGAAACATTATAAACTTCCTTAGCAATTTATACCCACTATCATGGACTATTGCCAATTTGATTGAAGAAACCTACAATCTCTTGAACACCTTTGAGAAGATACACATATACCACATTTATAGGGAAGCCAACTAGGTTTCTGATTGGTGTTCCAACTTGGATATGAAAATTTACACTCATATCAGATGGCTTGATGGAGGAGACCTCCCATGCAAGGTGAAGGATTTAGTCGAATACGATAGAATCTGTTGACGAGGTTTTGCTGACCGGGTCCGCCAATAGTCATAAGTTGTCACCGGGTTCTGGGAAAATCGGCCAACTCCGCCTGCAAAGGTTGTTCGGGGGAAATAAATCCTCCGGGCCTTCAAGAACCTTGGTGTCAGGTCCGGTGCGGGGCTCGGTTGGGAGAGGTGACTTTTTTTGAGGGGGATAGCTGGTTTCTTCAACTCATCTTCTCTGGAGATTCGATCAAAGTAAGGTTTTCCCGAGCATTCTACACTTAGCAAATAAAATGAAAAAGATCCTGCAGGGTTAGAAGTATTTCATCTAACTATAGTCATGTTGAAATGTCCGGAACATCAATAATACTCTGGTAAACTACACAAAATACCGAAGAAACACATAACCATCAGCTAGCATTTTATCAGTAGCGGGAATAAAGAGGTCGTTAATCTACTTTAACATACCAGGGTAAAAGACATAAAGAACATTAAAACATGAAATACCATTAACTCAGAAGCAGGAATGCCAACAACATCATTGTCAAGAATTCTTCCTTCTTCATTAATATTCAGTCTAGCAAGCACTGGTGCGTGATACAATGGTGGCTCCAGGGGAGCATCTAACTATCAAGAACAGAACAATGGAGCATTGAGCTCTGCAACTTAAAAAGAGAAATTTCTTTACCATTGCTATGAAAAACAAAATCATCAATTTTTCCGACCCTTGGAAATGGGCCGATTTGCCTATTTATACAACTCTCTTAACCCTAACCCTATTTACATCATGTCTCAATAAAATACAATATCCGGGGGCCGGTACTACCTGCGCCACCCTATAAAAGACCTGGAGATGAAATAGGTCTGTCACGTCAGAAGAATAAGATAGGAATATACATCGGAAGAATCGGTCTCAGGAAGAGAACTGGAAAGGAGGAAGAAGAAAGTAGGTCCCTCGAAGATCGAGGCTACATGCCTCATAAATGGGAAATGCGGCACCCTGTCTCCAATGTGTCAGATGTACCTCTAAGTAGTGCCTCGAGAAGACCACCCTATCAGAAGACAAACTGCCAAGCCGACACCTCTTGATGTGGCCAACCACCTTCTGACAGTCTTTATTAACTGCTTCTGAAAGTGACCAGTCAGCCTCGGGGACCGGGACACAGATCATTTTGAAGAATACAAAATTGTTGGATCTGGAACTCTGGGATCCGGGAACTTACGTCCCCAAAAGAATAAAGAATACTCAATGTGAGTTCTTCCCCGGCCTCCGGAGAAATCTCAAGGTTGCTTGTTATCGCTGAAGGCCTGGAGGAGGCAGAAAATGCCATCCTCATCTATCTCTTTTAGGCTGGCACTTCTGTGCCTAGCCACTTCAACTTGTTCCCCTAGGTCCGGAACATTCCCTTTGAATTCATCTACCATTCTGGCAGCATCATGACCCTTAAGTATCATCTTGGTTAGTTTCTCCATCTGGGCCCCATTTATTCCCTCCAGAGATTGATACCGGGATTTCATTATTTTATCAAAACTCCCCAAAATTGAATCTTCGGGGGTATAAGTATCTGTACTAAGGGGATCAGCCCCGGAAGCCTTTATCACAAAAGACTTGTATAAATTAGAAGAATACTTTATGGTATTTACCTTTTCTTGCAAGGACTCTACCAGTTGCTTGGTTACCTCCAAAGTGAGGTCAAGTCTGGAGTGCTGAGTTCTTACAAAATCAAATGATTCCTCACCTAGAATTCTGGATTCAGAAATTATATCTTCTCCCAAGGTGAGGAGCTCTTCGAGCTCTACCTTCCACGCTTGGTAATTTTTGGTGTCACTCTCCCACTGCTCAATAAGCGCTTCCACTTGACGAATAACCTGTCGGGCCGTGTATAAGTCCGGGAGAGTGGACGCCAAGAAACGCCGGGTGTTTCCTAGCTGGAGTGCGACCCATTTGTCTACTGCTTGGGCCTTCTTTTTCATTACTTGCAGGGAGTCTATGTCACTCTGCGGTAATTCTTCTGATGTGGAGGTCTCCAGAGGGGCGGCGTTGATGGGTCTGGCCAACACAGTAAGCAATCCCATAAGATTTGCATTTTTCTCTTTCTCAGCTTTGAGCCTCTGGGCCTCTTTCTCATATCGGGCCTCCACTGCCCGTGTTGCCTAATTAAGCAAGTCAACCTCGCCTTGCTTTCCTCTTTTTCCCAGGGATACCTCTGCAACATTGTAATCTACGGGGTCTGCAATTGCTTCATCGGCGTCCGGGGGAGGTGTTGCCACAACGGCAATCATTTCTCCGCCCAGCCCAGTTCACAAAGTGTGAACTGTCTGGGCTTTCTTCACCTTCAGTGGGGCCTGAACTTGGGCCACCATTTCAGCTAGGGAGAGAGGAATCACCAGAGCAGACTGAGCTTTTCTCTTTTTTCTTTCTACCAGCCACTGAGGGGGGAGGGGTGGCCTTCCTACCAGAGTTTTCTCTCCTGATTCATTCCCTGTATCCAGTGGTTGTTGCTCCCTAGTGATGTGGACTTCATCCATCCTCCCTGCCTCAACTTCTTCTACAGCAACATCCCTTTCAACCTCCATTTCCTCAGCCTGGTCCTGTATATCAATCTTTGGGTCCGGACCTTGGTAGGCTTCCTTGGGGATTTCTTCTTCAAGCTGCTCTTCTTCTTCTCATTCTTCTTCTGCCAGGGCTTCTTCCTCTGTTGGCAGTAGGGGAGGTATCGGGCCAAGATTTAGAGTTTGGGCCGCCGTGATAACCTGCCTGAAAGTTGCCCCCGGGAGTGGCCTTGGGAACGTGGCAGCTGGGTTTACGGTTATTCCAGGAGGTCTGATTCCCCCAGTGGATGCCATTTGTTCACCTAGCTTTAGTTGGTCCACTCCCAGACCTTGCATCTCTTGAGCCTCGGAGATAATCTCCGGCTCTGGCTCCTCTTCTGTTTCCTACTCCTGTTCTTGTGTAGGTTCTTGTTCCCAGTCTTCTGGGTCTGCAGCCTCTTGCTCTTTCTCTGGGACTTTTGTCCTTTCTTGTGTATCATCCCCCTACAAATTACCAAACTCATCGGCCGCAAATACATCAAATTCTTCTTCTTGAGGGGGACTAGCCGGGACCTCTGTTGGCTCTGCTTCTTTCTCCAGTTCTGGGGAACTGGAAGAAAGGATCTCCACTTCTTGGGGAAGGGATACCCTTGGCGCTGGTTCTACCTTGGGTTGTTTGATATGTTTCCTCTTCCTCTAGGTAATCAAAGGTGGCCCTGCATTGGCAATTGTTGTTGCCTACATGGGATCCACCCCCGTTGCCTTGACCATTAGGGTTGCCAGTGATGGGGAGGAAGGAGGACGAATTGGTCCGGCCATGAGTGGGGGAGTGGCCAGCCTCATTATTAACTGCTCCCTCATCTGCTGGGAGGCTTCCACAGATTGCTTGATCTTTTCTTGTATCAGGACTTCCTGCACGGAGGGGGTTGTAGCTATTTTCTTTCCTTTGTCTGCACCTTGTGAAGAAGTCCCGGCCCCCGGGGTCAATCTAGGTACCGGCTGTGGTGCTAATTTTGGCACCGGTTGGGGAGCTCGACACATACTCCCGGGGCACACTCTTTTGAAATAGGTGTGACTTTGCTCGACCACATCTTGAGTGAAGTCCTCAATCATGGGCCCCTCCTGGGTGGCCCAATCCATTGCCGACAGTGCCATTTTATCGATCCCCTTTTCTTTGTACTGGGGATCTGTGGTGGGGGCGGTGTCAGAGAATCCCAAGGGGAACCTCTGAAGCTTCAGTTCTTGCATCATTCTGACCATCATTTTGTCACAATGCCTGCTCTAGACATCCATGTCATCTTGGCAGTCCACCCAGAAGTCTTCCATGTGTATATGATGGGGCTCTGAAGCCCGGGGCAGCGTTGTTACAATTTTGCCATGCGGATCAAAGTTCTTTCGCGCCAGATAGAATTCCTGCAAGTTATAACTTTTCAACTCATTGTCTGCCTCTTTCACATCGGCCAGACTGCAAGTGTAGTTCCCACAGGTGATTGGGGACGAGACGTTGGGGACCTTCTTGAGGGCCAAGAAGGTGTGCAGCTCCATTATCTGCTGGCAGTATTCCAGCAGCACGATCTTGTCCCCACAATTCTTGGGCAACAAGTAGGGATTCCCGGAGAAGCCGGCGACCCTAATGTATGTATGCTACTGGAATTGGATATAGTAGTTTCCATAACTACTAACTAACTTCATCACCTCAGTAGATAGGTGGTATCCAGCGTCCCGG
>MU223857.1:203031-227459 GCA_018584345.1 Thuja plicata
CATTGAAAGAAGAATAAGACGGAAGTAGAAGGGTCTTTCTGAATGAAATGACAGAAAGTAAAATGCACCCCCCCATAATGTATAATCCTATCCCCTGTGCACCACAAATAAACAACTACTGAAAGCATAGAAAAAATGAGAGAAAAATCTGAACACCGGATGCAGAGAGGAGGGAAAATGAAGTCTCAACTTCAACACTGAAAATAGGAACTCAAATGGTTGAATCAGAAAACAAGACTAGCATCATTGCGTCCGTCTCAAAAACACCTTTCCGACGATATTTCATTTTCTAAAAACGGACACCGTATGCCCAAGATATGGCCAAAAAATCAAGTGCCCCTTTGAAAAACCACTCTCTGGAAAAACATAGAGACGGGAAAAAATTTGACATCCAAATGATCGTCACCCATCTACTGCATTAAATTTGATGCCCGTCACCAAATGGCCGGAAAATTTTTTCGGTCGCCGAGAAAAAGAAGTTTGTCGAAAAAATGGAAAAAGCCGCCGGGAAAAAAAATTTGGTTGCTGACATCACGTATGACGTCAGCACTGTGTAAGGGTGCTGGCCGGGCGGCGGCCCGGTGGCCGGCGGGTGGCCGGCAGGGCGCGGGTGGCGCCTGGGTTGCGCGCTGGTGGCGCCTGGGCTGCGCGCTGGCGGCGCCTTGGCTGAGCGCTGGCGACGAGTGCTAGTGGCGCCTGGGCTGCGCGCTGGCGGCGTTGCTGCCAGCGCATTTTTCAATGCGAAATTTTTTTATTTTTTATTTTTTCTCGAAATTTGTACCGTACGGCCCTAGAGGCTAAGAAATTTATTCCTGTGGTCACAGAGGCCAAAATAGTTGAACTTTATATATTTTTCGACTCTCCCGAGCCTTCTGAACGTAATGGCGGAGTCCGTTTTAGCTCAAGCTGCTCCAGAAGATTGCGCCTCCTTCAAAGTGACAAAAAAACCCCAAAAAAACTGTGGTTGTCATCTTTGAATCGTGGCTTCAAAAACCTTCAACCTAAACAGCAACAGGGTGGTTCTGATACCATGTAGAATTTGATAAATCCAACTTCACAGCTTGCCAAGAACACCTGTATGAAAAATACCTGTTGCAAAGATTGAAGCCAACAACAGAAAAAGCAGAAACCCTTCTATGCTCAAAAAGGTGAGAGCTCAAAATGTATTCAAAGAGTATGAAAAAAACAAATACAAGCATTCAACCTTAAAGGTGAATGAAACCCTAAAAGGGAAAAACTGACCTAAGAGAAAGCCTAAGTGAAAAATAGAGTACGCCTAACTTAATAATTAATATCAACATGATATAATTAATAAGTGGTAAAGAAGACTATGTACTCTAACAGGATGTGTTGATCGTCTTCAAAAACCTGAAAGTGGGTAACATTATCTAGGATGGAGGGGGTGGGGACCATCTCAACTGAAAATCTCCGGAGTCACGAGTCGGCCATTGGCTCAAGTGTGCTGGCAGAAGTGGCGAGGGCATCTGGGACATAGTTCTGTCGCCGGGGAATGAGGTCAATGCCAAAGGCATCGAAATCTTCGATAAGGCTCCAAGCCCGGTTGCGGTACGCGGCCAGCCTTTTGTCATGACATGTGTATTGACTTCGGACTTGTTTAACAACCAATTCTGAATCACCCAGAGCTTGGAGGTGGGTGATACCTTTCCTTAGTGCGAATAAGAGTCCAAGGACCAAAGCCTTGTACTCCGTGACATTGTTTGTATAGAAAAACTGCAGCCTGTAGGACGCGAGGAAGGATTTCCCTCGTGGGTTGATTAATTCTACCCCGACCCCACAGCCTTGTTTAGATCGGGACCCATCAAACTTAAGGGTCCATAAGTCATTGTTCATGATTTGGGGCTGGGGTGGAGTAGTCTTTAGATTCTTGCCGGGGGACTTAGGGTCCCCTTCCCGGACTATCGACGTGAAAGTAGAATTTACCTCCAGATTTTTTTGAATTTGAGATTCCTGGGGAGATGACACCAAAGTAGCGCATCCCGTAGGGGCACTGGGTCCCAGGGAATCCATTGTGCACTGCTCGTTCCAGAGGGTATCAAGGTGCCGGTTAGCAATTGAAAGACATGGTCCACACTTGAGCTCTGAATATTTTTGGTAGTGTACTCTGCACCAAGTGCCGGACAGGAGTGTGGCTAGGGTTGCTGTGGCACCTTGAGAGCTGATTTCAACTCTCATCTTTTCTTCAAGGTCTTGGACTCTCTGTAGTATGGCAGGATCTTCTCCGGGGATGAAATCAAATGTTAAAATTTCAAAAGGTTTGTACACCCCCAGAGAAGTTTCAGAGAAAAAGACCTCATTGACCCTCCCAATTTTGGTAAGGGCCTGTTTCATCCGGGGTTCACTTTCGACCCGGATCTTATTTGATTCTCCTTCCCATGGAAGCCACAAGTGGGTGAAATCGATTGAAAAGTATCCATTCAAGGACTTAGACCAATTCCGACTTAGTAACATCCCGTAAGTCTCTGGGATGTCCACCACTTGGATGTCAATGATGCTGGCTATCCTGGGGTCCTGGATAAGATGTATCTAGACGTTCTTCAATTCCCCCACCATTTTTATAGTTGTCTTATCCAGCTGGATTACTACACCATTAGATGGGGTGGGGTGGAATCCGAGCTTCTGACAAATAGACAAGGGCATGATATTGCCTGAAGCCCCAGAGTCCACTAGGCAATTATGTATATTCTTTCCGTGTATGTTCAGGCCTAGTAAGAAGGGAGGATCCTCATTGTTTCCGCGGAAAATAGCCGCATTAGCATCTTCGAATGAGATGGTCTTGGGTGGGTGGCTGATGGCTTTCGGGTTCCCTAAGAGCTTCAGAAGGGACTTCTTCTGCTCGGGACAGTTTAACAAAACCTCCATCAAAGTCATGGAGGTAGTGGTCTGCTCTAACGCCTTCGTAATGTCGAATCTTCCTCCCGGGAACTGATAATTTTCCTCCGCGAGATCTTTTGCTTGGTTAGAGCTAGGACCTTTTGGAGGGACAGGTTGATCAGTCGCGTTATTCTAGGGAGGAGGAGTATCTTTGACAGGAGGTGTGGTCACGTAAGTTGGTCCTTTACCAACCTGACTCTGAGTGTTGTATGGAGCCCGCGGGTTAGTAAAGGCGTTGGCCTCGAAGGGCGGAATAGATTTGTCAAAGAATCCTTGCAATTCAGATTCTTCTTCATCTTCTCCAGAAGTCCCGAAGAAGATGGTATCACAGGTGAAGGCACTGTGGGTTGTTTCTTGGACAAGAGGCTCGGGAGGGGTAGTATCATGCGACTCCTGCCTGTCCAGCTGGGAGATCATGATGACCTTCTCTAAAGTGGCACAATTCACCTCGTTGTGCGAACCAGTGTCGTGCAATCTACACCAGTTAGTCACGGGCTGGAAGTCTGCGACTGGCGTGAAATGTGATGGTCCAGCGCCATTTTGGTTGGTGTTTTAGTTCAGAGGTGGGCCTCCAGTGTTTGCATTGTTATTCCATTGCTGCTGATTGGGCCGAGACCTGTTGTTGAAGTTTCTCCCTCCGACATTATTGTTTCGTTGACCGGAGAAAATGTTTCCCCTCTAGGAATTCGAATTCTGGGGTGCGTAGGATCCTGCCTTCAGTTGGCCCATGTCCATGGTTAAGGTGGACAACATTCGCCGGAGGGATTCAACCTCGGCGGTCAATTGAGTGTTAGTGTCACAATGTGATGGATGTGGTTGTTGCTGGCTTCCCGAGATAGCAAGATTAGCCGGAGTCGAGGGCTGCAATCCTCCAGTCACGGACGACTGGAAGAATGGCACTCCGGATGGTTATGTCTGAGTCTGTTGTGTCTGTTGTGGCTGATTCCAAGGGAAGACTTCCAGACTCGGTGTCATTTGGGTCTGGGCTGGGTAAATGTACTGTGCCTGCTGGTCTATCAAGGGTGGCGAGGGATTCATTGTCATCGATGGGGCACCTATTGCCAGATTATGGTTGTATCCCCCGGCATATGCAGTTCCGCCAGGGATCATGTTAAAGGGTGTGTTCTGTCCAATCCCACCCGGGATTTGTTGAGACCACGGGACAGCTCTAGGGCTAGGTTGTAGACTTTTTCCAAGGTATCCCGGTCGCCCTGGGCGGTTGTTCTCGAAAGGAGGGTGGCAAAAAAAGGGTCCATCGCATTAAGATAAGTCTATATGGTTACATCTGGAGATGGGACAAAAGGGCCTGTACACCGTTTCAGGGCGCGCTGGAACCTATGGTTAAATGCTGCAAGAGGTTCATTGGGTTCCTTTCTGATGGAGATGAACTAACTGTGGGACCAGGTTGGGTCCACATGCACGCGAAAGGCGGCCAGGAAGGCGTCCTCCATATCCTGCCAAGTGTTGATGGAGTTGGAAGGTAGGTTAAGGTACCAGTTCAACTTGCTTTGTCCTAGGGACAAGGGGAACATATGGGTCACAACATCTTCATGTTGGATCCGGTGTCGATTCATGGCATCTTTGTATGCCTGTAAGTGTTCTTCTGCGGTTCGTGAGCCTAAGTGCTCGTATCGTGGGTAGATCTTCTCTGGGTGAGAGGGTAAATCATTGGTTGCGCATGGAAAAGTGCCCATTGGGGACCCGGTGTTTCTGAAATATGCAGCCATTGGGGCAACTATATGTTGGGTAGTGGTTTAGGTACTGGTTCCCGGGACTGTCTGGGGAGCTTGGGTATTTAGAGGTATGGTAGATCCCCAGATAACAGTGGTTGGTGTGACTTTCAAGGTCTGTTTCTTTCGAGCAGGGGGCTCGAGCTCGACAAACTTTTCGGGATTCGAGGCGGACCGAAGGACTCTTTCAAATTTTGCTGGGGAGAAAGATCCAATCCCACTAAAGGTTGGTCTCCTAAAACTACAACTCAGGGAACCCTCAGAAGGTGTAAAATTAGAATCTTGGGAGGGGGATGAGTTCATGCCCTCCTTCTAGCGCCAGTTTCTATTGACGAGGTTTTGCTGACCGGGTCCGCCAACAGTCATAAGTTGTCACCGGGTTCTGGGGAAATCGGCCAACTCCACCTGCAAAGGTTGTCCGGGGGAAATAAATCCTCCAGGCCTTCAAGCACCTGGGTGTCGGGTCACGACGGTGCGGGGCTCGATTGGGAGAGGTGACTATTTTCGAGGGGGATAGCTGGTTTCTTCAACTCATCTTCTCCGGAGATTCGATCAAAGTAAGGTTTTCCCGAGCGTTCTATACTTAGCAAATAAAATGAAAAATATCATGCAGGGTTAGAAGTATTTCGTCTAACTATAGTCATGTCGAAATATCTGGAACATCAATAATACTCTGGTAAACTAAACTAAATAACGAAGAAACACATAACCATCAGCTAGCATTTTATCAGTAGCGAAAATAAAGAGGTCGTTAATCTACTTTAACATACCAGGGTAAAAGACATAAAGAACATTAAAACATGAAATACCATTAAATCAGAAGCAGAAATGCCAACAACATCATTGTCAAGAATTCTTCCTTCTTCATTAATATTCAGTCCAGTGAGCATTGGTGCGTGATACAATGGTGGCTCTAGGGGAGCATCTAACTATCAAGAACAAAAAAATGGAGCATTGAGCTCTACAACTTAAAAATATAAATTTCTTTACCATTGCTATGGACAACAAAACCATCAATTTTGTTGACCCTTGGAAATGGGCTGATTTGCCTATTTATACAACTCTCTTAACCCTAACCCTATTTACATCATGTATCAATAAAATACCATATCCGGGGGTCGGTACTACCTGCGCCACCCTAAAAAAGACCTGGAGATAGAATAGGTATGTCACGTCAGAAGAATAAGATAGGAATATACATCGGAAGAATCGGTCTCGGGAAGAGAACTGGAAAGGAGGAAGAAGAAAGTAGGTCCCTCGAAGATCGAGGCTACATGCCTCATAAATGGGAAATGTGATGCCCTGTCTCCAATGTATCAGATGTACCTCTGAGCAGCACCTCGAGAAGACCACCCTGTCAGAAGACCAACTGCCAAGCCGACACCTCTTGATGTGGCCAACCACCTTCTGAAAGTCTTTATTAACCGCTTCTGAAAGTGACCGGTCGGCCTCAGAGACCGGGACACGGATCACTTTGAAGAATACAAAATTGTTGGATCTAGAACTCTAGGATCTGGGAACTTACGTCCCAAAAAGAATAAAGAATACTCAATGTGAGTTCTTCCTCGGCCTCTGGAGAAAGCTCAAGGTTGCTTGTTATCGCTGAAGGCCTGGAGGAGGCAGAAAATGCCATCCTCGTCTATCTCTTTTAGGTTGGCCCTTCTGTGCCTGGCCACTTCAACTTGTTCCCCCAGGTCCGGAACATTCCCTTTGAATTCATCTGCCATTCTGGCAGTGTCATGACCCTTAAGTATCATCTTGGTTAGTTTCGCCATCTGGGCCCCATCTCTTCCCTCCGAAGATTGATACTGGGATTTCATTATTTCATCAAAACTCCCCAAAACTGAATCTTCAGGGGTATAAGTATCTGTACTAAGGGGATCAGCCCCGGAAGCCTTTATCACAAAAGACTTGTATAAATTAGAAGAATACTTTACGGTATTTACTTTTTCTTGCAAGGACTCTACCATTTGCTTGGTTACCTCCAATGTGAGGTCAAGTCTGGAGTGCTGAGTTCTTACAAAATCAAATGATTCCTCACCCAGAATTCCGGATTCAGAAATTATATCTTCTCCCAAGGTGAGGAGCTCTTTGAGCTCTACCTTCCACGCTTGGTAATTTTTGGTGTCACTCTCCCACTGCTCAATAAGCGCTTTCACTTGACGAATAACCTGTCGGGCCGTGTATAAGTCTGGGAGAGTGGATTCCAGGAAACACCAGGTGTTTCCTATCTGGAGTGCGACCCATTCGTCTACTGCTTGGGCCTTCTTTTTCATTACTCACAGGGAGTCTATGTCACTCTGTGGTAATTCTTCTGTTGTGGAGGTCTCCGGAGGGGCGACGTTGATGGGTTTGGCCAGCTCAGTAAGCAATCCCATAAGATTTGCATTTTTCTCTTTCTCAGCTTTGAGCCTCTGGGCCTCTTTCTCATATCGGGCCTCCACTACCCGTGCTGCCTCCTTAAGCAAGTCCACATCACCTTGCTTTCCTCTTTTGCCCAGGGATACCTCTGCAACATTGTAATTTGCGGGTTCTGCAGTTGCTTCATCGGTGTCTGGGGGAGGTGTTGCCACAACGGCAATCGTTTCTCCGCCCGGCTCAGTTCGCAAAGTGTGAATTGTCCAGGCTTTTTTCTCCTTCAGTGAGGCCTGAACTTGGGCCATCATTTCGGCCAGGGAGAGAGGAATCACCAGAGCGGACTAAGCTTTTCTCTTTTTTCTTTCTACCAGCCACAGAAGGGGGAGGGGTGGCCTTCCTGCCAGATTTTTCTCTCCTGATTCTTTCCCTGTATCCAGTGGCTGTTGCTCCCTAGTGACATGGACTTCATCCATCCTCCCTGCCTCAACTTCTTCTGCAGCAACATCCCTTTCAACCTCTATTTCCTCAGCTTGGTCCTGTATATCAATCTTTGGGTCTGAACCTTGGTAGGCTTCCTCGGGGATTTCTTCTTCAAGATGCTCTTCTTATTCTCATTCTTCTTCTGCCATGGCTTCTTCCTCTATTGGCAGTAGGGGAGGTATCAGGCCAAGATTTAGAGTTTGGGCCACCGTGATAACCTGCCTCAAATTTGCCCCCGGGAGTGGCCTTGGGAACGTGGCGGCTGGGTTTATGGTTATTCTAGGAGGTCTGGTTCCCCTAGCGGATGCCATTTGTTTTCCTAGCTTTAGTTGGTCCACTCCCAGACCTTGCATCTCTTGAGCCTCGGAGATAATCTCCAGCTCTGGCTCCTCTTCTATTTCCTGCTCCTGTTCTTGTGCAGGTTCTTGTTCCCAGTCTTCTGGGTCCGCAGCCTCTTTCTCTTTCTCTGGGACTTCTGTCCTTGCTTGTGTATCGTCCCCCTACAAATTACCAAACTCATTGGCCACAAATACATCAAATTCTTCTTCTTAAGGGGGACTAGCTGGGACCTCTTCTGGCTCTGCTTCTTTCTCCGGTTCTGGGGAACTGGAAGAAAGGATCTCCACTTCTCTGGGAAGGGATTCCCTTGGTGCTGGTTCTGCCTTGGGTTGTTTGATATGTTTCCTCTTCCTCTGGGTAATCAAAGGTGGCCCCGCATCAGCAATTGCTATTGCCTCCATGGGATCCATCCCCGTTGCCTTGACCATTAGGGCTGCCAGCGACCGGGAGGAAGGAGGACGAATTGGTCCGGCCATGAGCGGGGGAGTGGCCAGCCTCGTTATTAACTACTCTCTCATCTGCTGGGAGGCTTCCATAGACTACTTGATCTATTCTTGTATCGGGACTACCTGCGCGAAGGGGGTTGTAGCTATTTTCTTTCCTTTGTCTGCACCTTGTGAAGAAGTCCCGGCCCCCGGGGTCAATCTAGGTACTGGTTGTGGTGCTAATTTTGGTGCCGGTCGGGGAGCCTGATGCATACTCTCGGGGCACACTCTTTTGAAATAGGTGTGACTTTGCTCGACCACATCCCGAGTGAAGTCCTCAATCATCGGCCCCTCATGGGCGGCCCAATCCATTTCCGGCAATGCCATTTTATCAATCCCCTTTTCTTTGTACTGGGGATCTGTGGTGGGGGCGGTGTCAGAGAAGCCCAGGGGGAACCTCTGAAGCTTTAGTTCTTGCATCATTTCGGCCATCATTCTGTCATAGTTCCTGCTCCGGACATCCACATCATCCTGGAGATCCGCCCAGAAGTCTTCCATGTGTATATGATGGGGCTCCAAAGCCCGGGGCAGCGCTGTTGCAATTTTTCCATGCGGATCAAAGTTCTTCCGTGCTAGATAGAATTCCTACAAGTTATAACTTTTCAGCTCATTATCTGCCTCTTTCGCGGCAGCCAGACTGTAGGTGTAGTTCCCACAGGTGATTGAGAATGAGACGTTGGGGACCTTCTTGAGGGCCAAGAAGGCGTGCAGCTCCATTATCTTCCGGCAGTATTCTAGCAGCACAATCTTGTCCCCATAATGCTTGGGCAACAAGTAGGGATTCTCGGAGAAGTCAGCGACCCTAATGTATGTATGTTGTTAGAATTGGATATAGTAGTGTCCATAACTACTAACTAACTTCATCGCCTCAGTAGATAGGCGGTATCCAGCATCCCGGGTGGGTGTGAGCAGGTGATAGTAAACGAACAAATTGTTTACTCGGCAAAAACTGGGGAAGCTAGCCTCCCATTGAATCTTTTGGAAATGGTCCCATGGTGATTTTTGTCTCAGGCCAATCCTGAGAATGCCATCTGTAAGTAGGTCATTGGAGTGGGGTCTCTGCTGGGCCAGGGCCCAGAAAACATAAGAAGACATGTAGAACTTCTTCTTCCTGTTCGCCTGGAGGAACTGGGAGTCGACGTGATTGGAGATTATTGTCGTCCAGTCAAAGAATTCTCCCTTAGTGGATATGCCAAGGAGGAAATAGTACATCCACTTGGAAAACTCCTGGGTGGAAGGTTTCCCAAATACCCAGGCTAATGCTATTATCCCCATTTGGATGCTCTCCTTGAATTCAGAGCGGGGGATATCTATCTTCATTCTCTTTGGGTCCCTCTTCGGGGCCTTGAGCCAATGGGTGTTCATGTACACCTGGGCCACATCCTCCAGTTGTGTAAACTATTTCAAGGCATCAGTCCTTGTAACCACCGTGGCTCTATCAAATTGCAGGATACCCAGGCCTGCCTGAAATGTGACTGGGTCGAGGGACACTAGTGGAGTGGGGTACCCTGTGGGTTCTGCAGCTGTGAGCATGAAGGCCCAGAGAGAAGAGTTGTAATTGGCAGCCAGTGTTAGGACAAGCTCTGGAGACTGCACGGAGCATGGGAAGCAAGCTGCCCGGAGGTTTTTGGAACCCCCGACGTTGATTGCGAGCTGATCTCCAGCCTGTCACTGGATGTGCATTATCTTTACCAGGGCTTGCATTTCTTCCCAGGTTCTGACATTGGCGTTGGTTATCAGTTTTACCTTGGACTCAATCTTTGAGCCCACAATGCCATTATCCTGTACATACTTCATGGTGAGGGGAAGTTTTTCCAGGGCTTTCTCCATTTTTGACATTGCCACTGCCCTGGTTTCTGTTGTGGTTGGTAATTCTAGGCTTCCGGGAGGAGATGATGCGGACGCTTCAGACATAATTGGAAGATAACTCTGGAAACCTGTGAGACAAAGCAACCGTCAGAACATGTTTATCAAAATAATCATTCTGGGGTCCAGGAAATCTTACCACCGTGGTGTTTTCCTTCCCTGAAAAGTTAGTTTTATGCAAAGATACCCGAAAATAAAAACACATAGTAAACTTAAGATATCAACACATCCGGGTCTAAGGAATTTCATCATGCTTTGGTGAAGACACAGGATGGATGGTGGTAAGAGGCCCTAAGCCCAGAGAAATGACCGTTAGCCAAGATGCATGAGAAGGCAAGTTGTCGAGCCCACGTGGACGCCACGTGCGTTGGCATTAAATGGATGTGATGGCGATGACGGCGGAGCCAACTGTTCGAACGTGCGAAAAGGGAAAGCCACTTGGCTAGGATTGATTACGTGCATGGGACATAAATGAGGTTATGACAGCCTTCATGGAGGAGAGAGAAAACTACCTGTTTGAAACCGGCGAGGAGCCGAGTTTCAAACAGGTGGTTTTCTGCCTCGAAGCGAACTCAAAGGCAGAAAACCAAACACAGAGGTGACTCGACCAGCTTGTCAAGTCACCTAGAAGGATATACATGAAGCCAAAGGATATACACACAGAAATGAGGAGATATATACATAGACTATTTACAATGATGTACATAAATGCATGGATATACAACATGGGACGACGCCCGCGGGAAAACCAGACAAGGCAGAAATAGATATGCACAATATATACACTATTTACAAACAGACCACTACTTACACTATTTACATTATTTACAGACAAACAACTTCTGCACAGACGGTGGACAACCCTCTGGAAAAGCCAACCCACCAACAGCCGGCGAAGCCAGAAACAGGATGAAACAGATGAGACAGAAACAAAACGAAGCCAGACAAATGAAAACCGAACAAAATAAAGAAAAGCCAAAGAGCTGGAAAATAGGATCACCAACCTGAGAACGCAGAAGTTGAAGAGAAAAAAATAGGGTTACCACGGGAGCTCTGCAACGGCTCGGGTTGTCAATCGGTCAGAGTCACACCATGAAGCACTTGCACCTGCCTAAGAATGGCTGAAAATCGTTAATGTTGATTACCATAAACCTCCTGCAAATACTCTTTTAATCACTTTGGAAATCGCTCTTTAATTCGCTCTAAGTGCTCGAAGGTTTTAATCGCGGTAATCATGAAAATGACAGATGACACCTATTTATATTTGCGGTAAAAGGCAATCCTCCTCCTTCCGGTGATCTTCGGACAGGAAAAAACCTCCAGACTCCAGGCCCGGGGATTCCTCGCGATGATATCCCTAAGAACATCATGACAAAAAATCCTAGAGTCCGGAATCTAGTTCCTAACAAAAGACAACCTCCAGGACCGGAGTCCCGGAGGAGAAAACCAAACAAACAAGACAACGCCAGGGAAGAAAACCCTAGAGAAAGAAGACAAGGAAAAAAAGGACAAGGCAAAGCCGCAAGAAAAAAGAAAACAAAAGAAAAAAAAGGGGGGACCCAACATTTTGCACACAAAATGTAGGGATGGGGATGCAGGGCATAACAGAATCTAGCAAAAGGAGGGAATTTAAATTATTAATCATGAAATTTAATGTTGTGTTTCACAATGGCTTTCCCATGAATGGAAAGTATAGCATTGACATGAAGGGTAATGATTCCAAGTCCCATTCGCACACTTTCTGGGTGTCGATTCACAAAGTTAAAACTTACCTTTTAAGGCATATCAGAAGAATTATCTGGAACAATTTGGTGAGAAAATGTCTGATAAGTTGTAGGCTGAATCACCATAACATGACTCTAAGCTATAATATTGCAATGGGTGGTGAAAGACACAGAAGGAATCTAGCCTCTAATGATGGTGATAAATGGAGGAGACAAAATAAGGTCTGGAATTATCTATAGTTAGGTGACCAAAATGTTTGTGAAAAGTTGGGATGCGAGCAACATGGTGATTGATGGGAGAGAATTTACTGTCATTAAGGAGGTCATCTCCAATGTTACCAAAATCCCATTGTGGGTAATAAATTTTATAGGGATCCTAAAATTTTGGACTCTACAATTAGCGATTTTGTGAGGAACGAGGAAGAGAAAAAATCTCTCATCAAAGTCGAGACTTATTACCTTCCAGAAGGCATCAAAATACTATGGAGATTCATCCTAAAGGCTATCATCTCTTATGTCATGCTGGACACCAAGTTTTATAGGATCAGAACCTATCACTTCGTTCTCATGAACCACTTTAGACATGGTATGCAGGTTTCTATCTCGTTCTACTTATATGCTTCTATCAATTAAAATATTAATGGTTATAGGGATAAGGCTATTGTGAATCCTACCCTACATGAGGGGATTTTACTTCTCATTTATGAGCACTTTAAAGCCCAAATTATGGGGAAGAAGATTGCTGATAAAGAGGAAAAATAGATGTCTCTGGCTCTGATTATGTCCCCTCAGAGACTGAAGATAGTGAGGGTTTTCACTCTGAGGGCCAAGAAGATTGTCACATTAAGAAGAAGACTCTAGGCTCCTCCTCTAAGAAGTGAGCTGTTAGTACTCATATTATCAAAAAAGAGAAAGCTGAGACCCTTTCCAAGAAACATACTACTACTGTGATCTCTTCTGAGGAGGAGTATAATGATAATAAAAGGGAGACCGCTATTGTGAAGTAACAAAATAAAAATAGCAAGAATAGGGAAGATAGCACAAGTTGGAAGACTCCCAAGGACCAAATTCACAAAAATACCCTTGGCTCTTGTGACAAGGAAAAGGATATACTCCAGGGTGAGCGTGATGACACTAACTAGGAAAAACCTTCTTCCTAGTTTTCAGAGCCCCACATCTCGGTGATAGAGATGGGGTAGGACAACAATTTATGTTTCTATGTTTATGTGCAGGGGAGGAAAATGATTTGGCACAACTTTGATGTTAAGACCGCCAAAATAGGGATAAGTAGGGAGGGCATTAATCTCAAAGTTATTAAAGGTGAGGATGGCAGGATTAAGATGGAGGAGCTGATTGACCTGGCTATGGTGGTTCTCAGTGATAATTCAAGGGAAATGGATCTTGACCTTCTCAACAATGCCAGAAATAGTATACTGGATAAATACAGGTCAATCAAGTGGTTATACCATGAAGTGGGGGAACTCAAGAACGGAGCTAAAGAGACAGACAACATCAATAGTGATGGCACTATTGAAGATCAGATGATTCTAAACACTAGGGTTAGTAAGATGGAGGAAAAAATGATAACGTTTGAGGCGACTCTTAAAAGAATTACAGAGCAAAGCTTCAACATCCTGAAAACCTCCAACGAGAATATCAATATTCTCATTGAAAAAATGGAAGAAAAACTTGAGGGAACTGATGTGGACAAACTAGTATGGAACAAGAGCAGAAGCTTGAAGAGGGACTTGGAAAGAGGACTAGAGAAATCTCTAAGAAGAAGAAAGAATGAAATTATGACTGATCTCCAGAAGATAAAGGAATCTGTTGCAAAGATGGAGATCCTTGAGTCCAAAGTGGCTAGCCTACTCAGGAACATCTCATGGTTATGTTCCCTGGCTCTTTTGGTTGTCCATGTCTTTTATTTTTGATGTTTAGTTTGATTTTTGTTGCAGCCCTGGTGGTGGCCTGTTTCATTTTTTGGAACTGTTGTTTTTTTTCTGGGCAAAAATTCTGATCTTTAGCTTTTTAATTGGGTTTCAAGCACCCTGTAAAACTTGTTTTACTTAATCAAAAACAATTCCAATACTATATTTACCCGGATTTCCTTGAGAAGCACTATCATAATTAAGTTTAAACTTAGATCTAGGAGGTTGCCACCATTTAGCCAATTTTCTTTTTTCATTCTTAGAAGAATTTGATTAGAGCACCGTGATTTGATAATGTTTTCAGAGCCTCCCAATGACCGGTAATCCAATTATCCCAATGAGTAAAGATCTTTAAATGATATTAAAAAAATTATATATGAGATAGCACAACCTTGAAGATAGATTCCTCAATACAATATAAAACATCAGAGAAAGAAGAAAATTTCTTCCTAAATATTTTATTATTTCTCTCTAACCAAATATTCCATATGAGAATTGAGGGAGAAACATACCAAATAATGGCATAAAAAGAAGCTGAAAAAACCATAGGCCATGACTAGAACTATAATTTAAGATTACGGCATAATTTTGAATTCCAACCAAGTTTAGAAAATAACCAATACCAACAATTAGAGGAAAATGGAAAATAAATGAAACGGTAGTTAAGAGATTCCATAAAAACCCCCAAAGTACACATGGAAAAATAATAGAGGTTCCTAGTCTATCTAACCACATTCTTGTCAATATTCTATCCCAAATGACCATCCATGCAAATGCACCAGCCTTTGGTATAAATCCTCATTATAGATTAATTTCGTAGGCCAGTAGTTTCTCATAGCCTAAGGGGTGAGAGAAGTATAGCCATCCTTAAATAAGTAAGAGCCAGATTTGGCTTTGGTCCAAATGAGTTCATCATCCAACTCCATGTACACTAATGGTCTTTTCTTAAGTTTAGTAATATAAACCTTTTTTATTTTTGAATCAATAGGTAAAAAATAATAGATTTTCATTTGGTTATCGACAGAGACCTAGAGGAGTCAATAAAGAAATAATCAGTAGCATGTTCACACCAATGGGACTTGAGAGACACCACTAAAGGAGACTAGTCTATAATAGACAACATAGAGGGATGTCTATTCCAAACTTCCTCCCAAAAATTATTTTTATGACCATTATGTACAATCCATGAGAGGTGAGGAAGAATTAGAAACCTATATTTGACCATAAAATTCCAAATAGAAGAACCTTTAGGTAGAAGAAAAGTAGTAAATACTCTCTCTTTATTATAATTTTGCAGGTATTTTGCGTAAATTATAGAAGCCCATTTAGATGTAGAATTTTTATAGAGCTTCCAAATAAGCTTTTATCCAAGAGCTCTATTTTGTTTATCTAAATCCCTAATACCAGCTCCACCATGCTCTTTAGGTAAGAAAACTTTATCCCAAGCTAAAAAAGAAATTATTTTTTTTGGTTTGAACATTGTCATTCCATAAGAAGGCTCTCAAAGTCAACTGGATTTGGGTAATTACATTCTTAGTTGTTTTTAAAAATAGACATTAAATAGATGGGAATCACATTAAGAACAAATTTAATCAAAACATTTTTTTGGATAAGGTAATCCATTTATGATTCCAAGACACAATTATGACTAGTATACATGAGATAACTTTATTCCATAATTTGTGTTTCTCAGAGCCAAAAAAGAAAGGGATACCAAGGTATTTACATGGGAAAGTACCCATCTGAAACCCCCAAAATTAAATCATCCTATTTTCAATTAAAAGAGGCACATTAAGAAAGAACACTTTTGACTTCTCATTATTTACATTTTGTCCAGAGAAAGAAACATAATCAATTTTTTTTCTTTATAGTTTGTTCTTCAACCATGCTAACCATACCAAAAAAAAGGGTATCATCAACAGAATGAATTGATCTACTAAGAGCCTATGCTAAGATTATGAGCAAAAATGGTGGCATAGGGTCACCTTGATGAACCCACCTAGAAGAGGGGGAAAAACGCAATGAACCCCAGTAATGAGAATTGAAAACATGGCAGAAGAAATAAAAGAATAAACCTATTTTATCCATTCATGATGAAACTCCAATTTCCTTAAGACATAAATTAAAGAGTCCCAATTAAGCCTATCATATAATTTCATCACGTTGAGTTTAAGAGTCATATCTATAATATTTAGTGATGATATAGAATGGAATACCTCACGTTCCATAATAGCACAAATTGAGGTCTCCCTGCCAGGAACAAAACCACCTTGATCAATCAAAATTATATTAGGAATTAATTTAGAAAGACTAATCAAGATAGCTTTAGTGATGAGCTTATATAAGGTATTACATAAATTAATCAGACAAAAGTCCATAAATGATTTAGGATTCTATGATTTAGTAATAATGACAATTAAAGTGGTATTCAATTATTTAAGTATGGTTTGTTTTCTCCTAGATTGTTCGATGGCTAAAAGGACATAATTCCCTACAATTTTCCAACACTTTTGGAAGAAGAGAGAAGTGAACCCATCTGGCCTAGGGGCCTTCTTAGGGGACATTGAAAATATAACATCCTTGAGCTCATTCAAAGTAAAAGAAGCCAACAACATATTAATATCAGTCTCATAAATAAGACAGGGTATAACATTAATAATATTATCATTATGGAAGATAGGTTAACTGATAACATATTTTTAAAAAAATTAATAGATTCATGTGCAATTTCATATTCATCAATTAAAAGGTTCCCATGTGAATCATAAATACAATAAATTTTGTTATTTTTCATTTTAAGTTTAATATATGAATGAAAAAAATTATTACTTCTATCACCATCATTAAGCCATAAATTTATATATTTTTTCAATAATATTCTTCACGTGAAAGAATTTTATTTAGGTAGGATTGAATAGACTTATGTTTATCAAATTCAACAACATCCATTCCTCTACCCATGAATTCATTTTTTAGTTCCTCAATCTCCCTTTGAATCCTTCTTTTATCAAATAAAATGTTATTAAAATGGTCTTTGTTCCACTTTCAAAATTTAGTTTTAAGAAATGAATATTTTTTCTCAATTTGCAGCAATTTTATCCATCAATAAAAGAGAAGACCCCACCAATGTCTTAATAAGGGAAGAAAATTTTGGTCTCTAAAGCACATGGGTTGAAATTTAAATGGTATTTTATGACGAGCCTTATCCTCAAATAAGGTAAACAAAACTGGGAAATTGTCAGACCTCAGATTAGGTAAAATAATAACATGCATATCAAATTGTGATTTATCCAATTTTTTATAATAAAAACCGATCTAATCTCTTATAAATTCAAGAAAAATATTTTCTCATGTTTTTCGAAGTGAATGGACCATTTTGTGTTTGGTAGTCTACAAGATTATTATAATAAATAAAGTACTTAAAGTCAGACATAATATGCTTGTTTGGAATAATACCACCTGATTTTTCATCATCATTTGTAATAGCATTAAAGTCACCTCCCAAGATTAAAAATTTGTTTTTTAAGCGAGAAATAATTAAAGATACTCTTTCCCATAAACTTTTTTTTTCAAGATGCCCATGGGTCCATATATGTTAAACAACAAGGATTTAGCCTCTTACATTCTTTTTTTTACCAATCCAAGCATCCAGTTATGAGATGTAGCAATTAATTTTAAGTCAATAGAAAAATGCTTCCAAAGAAGGGCTAAACCACTTGAAGCCTCGGAGGAGGGTGAAAAGAAAATTTTCCCTTATTTCCATGAAGAGAATAAATAATTTGCAGAGGCCTCACTTAGCTTTGTTTCTTATTGATATATCAACATTCATTAGATCCACTTAACCTTTAATTAAGTATCTCTCGTTAGGGACATTTAAGCCCCTAATATTCCATGAAATTACCCTCATTGTACTCAAGGGGAGGAAGATGCTCCCCTCTTCTTCTGATTTCTTTCTTGAAAATTTTTTCCGTCAGCAAACTCATGCTGTAAATTCCTTTTAGTAGTCAAAGATCTAGTAAAAGGAGGGATAATTTTTTTTTTCTTAGAACTATCAATCATATCTATAAGAGTATATTGTACACCTGCATCAATTTCTCATTGGATTTTGTAAATGTTTGGTTTCCTTCCTCTTTTATTAGGATTCTTTAGAGGGGAAACAAGGGAAAGAGGGGTAAGAACCAATGACATAGTCATATCAAATTTCTTCCCGTATGAGGAAAATTGATCATCTCCCTTATCATTATCCATCTTCGGGGACAGAACATCAAAAGGGTTATATTATGTAGGAATAAGCATATCCTTATTCAAAGTGTTCAAATCACAATCCAATGAATTTATTAATCTTTCAGCGAGATCTTGGTTCAAGACCAAATTGTTATCTTCCACTATTTTTTGTACCTATGCCACAAGTTGCTCATCTAGAGAAATCTTTAGTTGTACATCTAGAGAAATATTTCTGGGACAACCAGAAATGTCTGAAGTTATCCCCTTACTAGTTGATATGTCTAGTTCCTGAAGAGTGTTATCAAAACCAATAGACTTGACATAATTGATTTGAATCGGTTCATTAGAAAGGGATATCAGATTAGGTTTTGCAATAGGCTTAATGGTATTATGACCAACATTTTCTATTTCCTTATCAACATATGATCTTAGTTCCTAAAAGTTCAAACCAGTAGTTTTACAATTTAAAGGTACCTCATTACTTTGATAAATTTGGGTTGGTTCAAGAGGAAATAAAACCTAATTAGATTGCATGTTATTATCTTGAATGGGAAATTTAAAATTTTCCTTGAGAAACTCTTGCATGCCATCCCTAGAGAGAGATTCAAGATTAATACAAGGTTTTTTACCTAGCTTGGAGCTTTTTCCATATTAACTTTTCTAGGAGTTAGAACTTTCTTTATTTTTGGAAACAATGGAAGATCCAAATTAATAGATGTTTGGCGAAACCAATCTGAATATCTAACTATGTCTTTTCTACAAATCCTATCCATGGATTTTAGGTTATAAATGTGAGGGATAACCACGTTTGGTTTCAATAAAACACAAATCTTAATAGTAAAAGTTCCTTCTTCAAAAAGTGAGTGTGAAATAAAAAAATTTCCAAAAGAGTTGCCAATGTTTTGTAAAATTTTAGGGTCAACAAATTCAAAGGTAAATTTTGGAAATTTGAATGATGTAGGTATATCTTTCATAATATCAGAAGAAGATTAAAATGACTTCCATGCACTCATAAAAACAAGATTTTGACCAAACCAGTAAAAAGGCATCTCTAGGGTTTTCCCATTCAATTCCTCCAATTCAAAAATAACAATGAAGGTGTTAAAATAAATTACTTCAATATATCTCACTCCTAGCCATTTTTTTAGAGATCTTCCTATGAAAATAGGATAGAGATGTACCTTCACCCCATACCTAGACTATACTCCCCAATTGGTTTAAATACTGCACTTTTTTATCAAGATGATAATCTATTGCAGAGATCAAAAGGAACCAACCGCCACACTTTTTCATCCTCCCCACTAGAACCTTTCAAAATACCACCTACTAGCTTCGTCAATTTTTTATCATGTGCAACATTTTTTACAACACTACCTGCCCATGTTTACTTCCATTTGAAGATCCACTCATTTTTTTTCATTTCCCTTAGGGTTTCTAAAAACCTTAGAAACATTACCCTTCCCATTAATATTAGGGTTTAAATGCATGAATATCTTTCTATTATTAACATTTCCCTAGCTAAGGTTTCAAAACCATGCATTAGTGTCGACCATGTTTTTTTTTTTTAGATCTCCCAATAACAGAAGATGTATTCGCACCTAGTCGAGGCCCATGGAAGAGGGTAAGAGAGAGGAGCCCATATTTTGAAAATACACAACATTTGCCCATGATAGCTTCTGCACATTCCTCCCAATCCCCATGAATGACTTCTAAGCATTATGACCCATCATATTAGCAAATTTATTGTTCTTGGAACCCTCCTAAGGACTAAAAAATCCCCTGAAGTACTCAAAGAACAACATGAATGCATTTTTCTTTGAAACTGCCATATTAACCCATTTTCTTGTGTGAAAGACCCATTTTGGAACATGGCCTACTTCCTTACCAAATGAGTCTGAAGGAGGGGGATCACTAAGCACATCATCCCCCATCTTCATCCCATTTTTTTCATGTGCTCCATCATTCCATAGAAAAACCCTATTCACCAAAAAAATGTCATTTTATATCTTATTATCAAGCAATCAAGTTATCATACTTTCTCTAATCTCTAAGTTAGGATGCTGCAAAATCAACTTTGATTTCCATCCATTTTGTAAATCCTTTTGTGGGAAAGATACCTATGACACCGAAGATTTATGAGCATATTTATTTTTTAATAAAAGTGGCATAAGCCACTAAAAATATTTTTATTAATAATAATAAATTTACATTAGACCTGGTTCAATGGATCATACTAGCAGGAAAGAACCAAGAAGAAAACCTTCGGTTGTAGCTCCACAACCATTAAAAAATGCTATTTTGTATCTTATTATTAAGAAATCAAGTTATCATAATTTCTCAAATCTCTGAGTTAGGATGTCGAAAAAATCAACTCTGAGTGCCATCCATCTAAATCCCCACAAAGTGCAGATAGTAATAGAAGGAATCAAGATGAGTTGTGGTAATTGTGCTTTGATTTTTATTGCATTTTAAGTTATTTATCTCTCTATGCTTATCTTTTATTATTTTTAGGGTTAATGTTCACTAGTAGTTTGATTTATTTAATCATTTAACTTATGCAAGTTTTATTTCATCAAGTAATCAAGAAATAATTTGGATCATAAATTCTTGAATCTCTGAGTCAGGATGCTACAAAAATTAATTTTGAGTGCCACATATCCAAGTCTCAATAGAGTGCAGAGAAGCGATAGAAGAAGATAAGCTAGATTAAGGATTTGTGTTTGAATAATTTCTTTTAGTTTCTTTATCTATGCTTACATTTTATCATTTGTAGGGTTAATACTAATTAGTAGTTTGGTTTTATTTAAAATCCGGTGCTACTAATCCATTCTTTGAGAATTGTGCAGATTACCCTATTACAATATGTAGAGAAATAAAGGTAGGAAGGGAGTGAGGAGGATGCATGTAGATAGAGGGAGCGGGGAGATAGACATAAGTAGAATGTGTGAGGTAGGTAGAGAGGGAGAGGCAAGATAGAGATAAGTATAATTTTGAGGTAGGTAGAGAGGGAGAGGTTAGATATAGAGTAGAGTATTAAGGATGAGAGAGTGTAAGAGAGATATGTCTAGATATTTGGGAGATAGGGGAGGGTGAAATAGAGAATGACATAGAGAGGTACAAGGATAATGATAAGGATATAGACATGTTTAGACATTTAATACAATTTAAGTAAGTCTAAAATTATATACTCTAATATCAATAATACAACAACTGGATCTTTTGCATAAAATTTTTACAAGTGAAGATAGAGATACCAGAATAGAGGAAAGTGTCCTCATATGGGAAGTTTACCTTATCATACTTGGCATAATAAAGAGTGTTGATGAAGAAAATCTTATTGAGGTGGAAGTAATTAATAATTTAGATAGAGGAATACTTAGGGAATAGCTAAAGACCATGAGGATAGTTGTCAAAACATACTATAAGGCCAATAATAAAATAATAGAAAGCTATGAAGTTGCAAGTGTATTTTTCAAAGGTTTAGGGAATATTTTGCTTCACTCTCATGCACATTTTTTTAGGAGAAAGCTAAAATTATGAAACTCTAGTGGTAGTTACAGAATTAAATAATTGTTAGCATAAAAAATGCACCAATAATATCATTGACTACATGGTCATAATAAAGAAAGATTTGAGAAACATGCAAGTAGAACTTACACATTTTGAAGATATGAAGAAAAGGTTAAGAAAATTTGTGAAAAGCTAGGTAATCAAGCTAAAGTACACCAATACCCCAAACTTAAAAGATTTTGATGCCATTATTAGAGAATTAATAAATCATTCATTCTCTAAATCTATAAGACACTTTTAGCAATTATCTACACATATTTTTATTAATTAACTAATTTTTGTAAGTCATAAAGAAATTTGAGAAGTATTGCAAGTGTTCAACTCCAGTTGGGTGTTTTGTTCACATGGCTAGAGATGAGGTAGCAATTTGCACTCCATTCAAGACACATCCACATGGGGATTTTATTATACCAGTAGTATTGGCATTCAACTCCACTCATATGGCATGAAAATGGGCCTATGTATATGTTATTTTGGCTCCTAAGAAGAACACGAGCCTCCACCACTCACAATTGAGGTCTGACCCATGAAAATAGGGCCACATATTGTCATTTTGGACATGAAAAATAGGCTTATTTAATCTTGAAAAAGGCTTGGAACTAGTTATATTTAGTTAGGATTTAATTTAGAGTAATTTACTTTCTTTGTGTTAGTTTTAGCAATAAAAAATTTAGTTATTTTCCACAAAACCCTAGATACAAACTTTGGCATTTTTCAAATGTAAAATCTATATAAACTCATTCAATTTTCACTATGAAGGATTGGAAAACTCTTATGTTGATATTATAGGGAAATGTATGAAAATTTAGTATGATAATCTACTGAAATTTTTGAATTTCAACTTTGGTCAAAGTCCAAATATTTATGATTTGTATTTTGGTTGCCCAACCAATTCAGCATTGATAGTTACAATTTTTTATCTCAATCAATAACATAGTTGAATCTTTATTCAATAGTTATTATTAAGAATTTTTCTCACATGTGAACATGGGCATGACCTTGTGATTTTGATGAATTCTGAAGATGTTAATTATTTTGTGGTTTCCTTTGATGATTACAATATGTGTCTAAATTGGGAATTTCTAATTTATGCATATACAAGTTATGATATGTAGCCTAACTGCCTACTTGAACAAATGAAGATGATGATTATTATTGTCCAAATAGTTTAGAATTATTATATTTATCTATTCTAACACCCTATTTCTTTTATCATTTTTTTTTATAATCTATGTTAGAATAGTTTGTTAGGCTAGAAAACATTTCATTTTTAGATTTGATTACTCTTAATGTTATATTTATTGAACATCAAAAAATAAATTTGAGAAACTTGACATTGTAGTGTAGTTGAAATTTAATAATTACCAGTGAATTCTCCTTGAAAAATAAAATACATTACCTTAATGAACTACCTTACACAAAAAATACCTAGCTCATAAGAAACATTGGACTTATTCCAATCACTTTTCAAGAGAGGTAATTTTTCTTTGGATTACTTGTCAATGAGAGTGATAATACATCAATCAATAGGAAACTCTTTGTGAATAAAATTATCAAATAATTACTATAAAGCTTCATGATATCACACAACAAAAGTTCATCTTATCATCCATAGGCTAATTGAGAAAGTAAAGCATAAAAAAAAGGGAAACCATGAACTAAAATTTGTGATGGGAACATGATAGATTGGGACATAACAGTACTTTTGGTACTCTGAGCATACTACATATCCTATAAAAGAAATGATATTTTCACCCCATTTTAATTATTGCATGGAATTGACATCATTGTCCTTGTGAACTTAAAAAAAATTCCAATCAATGTACTACAGTCACTTTGTGATTGGAGGATGATCAATCCTTGGAAAAATTAATAGAAGATCTAGAAAAATTAGATGAATATTGAATGATGGTAATGTATAATCAACACCTTGAGTGGTAGAGGAAGAAGGCATGACATGATAGAAAATATGGTTGAAAATATTTTTGACTAGAGACCTAGTAATACTCTATGAAAAAAAAATCAAGATATAGGAACAATTGAAATTTATATGGCTTGGGCTATACTAGATTCATGACATTAATGAATTAGGGGCGATAAATCTAATACGTATAAATGGAAACCTCATAATAGGGTATGTGAACAAAAAACACCTTAAACACTACCACCTATAGATGGATTAAAATAAAATAAAAAATAATCTAATCTTATTATATATATATTATGTACAATATCCCCAAAACCTAAAAAACACAAAAAAGATAGCAATAATTATTTATACTTGTTAGCTAGGAAAACCCATATGATATGAGAGATATTCTCCACCTAGAGTCAACTTGAATATATTCTAAGGTCTCCTTACTAGACCTATTAGGTATTATAATAAACCTAACCTCAAGTGAAATTCACCAAGATCTTCACCCTCCCAACCAAGATCCACCTTATCAACAAGATCCTTCAGTACTCACTGAACCTACAAGAGTAGATTTCCCATCACCTACCCAACTCACTCACAATTCTCTATAGGGTTTAATTATTACCTCCTTAGGTCATTTTAGAACATTATTGAAGGTTTTATACCATCAATAATCCTTTCACACATCAAGCTCCTATAATCTAGGATTAGGCCTAGAAACTGCTTGTAGCCCTGTGCAGGCTCAAATTCTTGATTTTCTTATAAATTCTCCAAATAACCCCCAAATATATAATAGGATCCAAATAATACTTTTTTTTTTTTTTTTTGATCGGTAAAAGGCCGAAGCCAAAATTTTATTAATATTAAAAATAATTTTTACAGTATAACCCCACTCGCTGCGGGCGCTGGTAGGAAAG
>MU223857.1:229570-244948 GCA_018584345.1 Thuja plicata
ATCTGAAGGAAGACCTCTTGAGTTTAATACATCATCTTCATTTATTTTAATATAGTCTTTAAGGTAAATCCCAAATCTATCTTTACAAGTTTCTATGAAATTGGGAGAGAAACCTTCCTTGAGTAGCAAGGGGAAACCTACCCAGGAGTCCTCCCAAAACAAAGCTCGGTCCCCAAGACCCACATCCCAAGTGAGGTACTTGCTGATTATGCCAATAGAGTCCTTAATGAAATTCCAGACACGCGATCCTTTAACATGGGATTGGGCCCTAAAGATATTAATGGGATCGGCCTGTGGAATATACTTGTGTAGCAAAATAGAAATTATTTTCAAAAACATTGAATATTTTAAAGATCATACTACTCCAAATTATTTGTACAACACCTTAAACCAATTAGGGATTTTTTCCTTAAAAATAGGGCTAATTAACCTTTACTCTGGTTTTGCCTTCACAACCTGATGAAATAAAATCACCAGTTACCACCACTGCACATAGGTTTGTATCACCTCCCTTTTATCAACCCCCAACTATTTTATTACTTATATCAATCCAACCCTACAATTTGTGGCTTTCTGTCTCTCTATTTCCCTAGCCGTGCTATAGCCAATCTCGCATATGGAAAGAGCTCAAAAATCAAACCTATCACTTCTACTCCTAAAACCAAAATGAAAAGTATGTAAAGTGACCCCTCTTTTTTTCCATATAGGCCCATTTTCCTTGACATGGATTCAAGAACCCCAAGGAGCCATTTTGTATGTACAGTCTACAATTGGACCAGTGAACACCAAAACTAAGAAACTTAAAAAAAACTACAAAATGAAGATTATTTACCAAAATCAATCCACATAAAGTTATTAGACACTCATAAGGACTAATTAAAATGGAAATATCACTAATCTAATCCATCTGCAAGCCTATTCAATTCAAAATGTTCTAAAATTATTATAGTGTGAGTCTGTAACTTTACATTCAATCAAGATAATATCCAACCTTTGTTTCTCACCATATGAGTTCTTATATAGGCCTCCTTTGACCAAAACAACTGATCAAACTAATTAGTAATGCACATTAGGACAAAATCAACTTTTTAGGCAAAGTTGTCGAGCAACTTTTAAAAGTTGCAAATGTTGAAATGAGCAAATTTACATATTTTTGACAAATTTTATTTCTAATCATTTTAACTCCATGGATGAATCCCAAAATGTCTCAAATAAACTCCTAAGACTCAAAACAAAATCAAAACAACCTCCTAATCATCTAGGTTGTCCATTCCACATTTTAACCCAATTTTCCCTCTAGGACATTACAAAGAGTGAATGAAGAAAAACCTTTTTGAAGACAAACTTATCTAGCCCTAATCCATTTCAAAATCATCCTAAACTTCCCTAAACTAACTAAGAAACTAGGAGAGATCACAAAAAAACCAAAATAAGTTCTTTTAACCCTAGGTGCTCCTACACCATTCTCCCCTAAACAAAAAGAAATCAACTTGAATTTTTGGGAATCATGTTAGGATTTATGCCTAACTTTTGAAAATTTGTCGTCAATACCCATGTAGCCTTCGAATCTTCTTTTCCTTTCCACTTTACCAGGTTCTCCATGTACACTTTGGTTTAAGTCTTCTTAGCAACCCTAGATATTAAAATATTCTCTGCTTTGGGCTTAGGTGTGACTAGAAGTTTCAATGCCTTTATTTCCTCTGCATCTTCTGAATGACCATGGCCTCCTTCTAGAGTTGGTCCTTTTTAGGACACCAGATCTGCAACATTAAAGACTGGAGAAATTCCTATGTTTGCAGGTAATTCAACTTCATAAGCATTAGGTCCATACTTTGCTAGAATGGAACAAGGGCCTAGTTTCCTCATCTGAAGCTTATTGGGAATACCATTTTGTAACCTTTCTTTGTTTAAGTGAACCATTACCAAGTCTCCAACCTAGAATTGAACATCTCTTTTTCTTTCATCTACCTTCTTCTTGGTGTGTGTTGTACTTTCCATTAATGCTTGTTTCACTGTATCATGGACCTCCTTTATAAACTGAGAAAAGTCCTCAGCATATCCACTCTTCTCTACATTACTCCCAAGGTCTCTTATTTCACATATACCCCTGGGAGGAATCCCATAGACTACTTCAAATGGTCTTTTACTTGTGGATCTCTTTATGGTGTCATTGTAAGAAAAATTTTCTTGAGAAAGTAATTGATCCCATGTCTATGCATACTCTTTGGTGAGACACCTTAAGAGGTGTCCTAGGATTCTATTCACCACCTCAGTCTACCCATCCATTTGTGGATGATATGAAAAACTAAAAGAAATATTTGTACTAATTTTTCCATAAGGTTTTCCAGAAATGACTCATAAACTTAGAGTCCTTATCTGATACAATTCTTAAAGGTAATCCATGAATTCTAACTACTTCCCTAATGAAGATATTTTCTTTATAGCATGCATCATGGGTGGTCTTACATGGCACAAAATGGGTCATCTTGTTGAATCTATCCACAAACACATAGATAATATCCAATCCATGTCTTTTCTTGGGAAGTCCAACCACAAATTCCATGCTGAGACACTCCCAAGGTCTAGTTGGAATTGGAATGGGTTGATACAACCCTATATTGGATGAAGTCTCCTTAGATTTTTGATAGACTATACAAGTATCTACATACTTATGGATATCCCTATTCATCCTCGGCCAATAATAGTACCTTTTAACTAGTTTTAAGGTCTTATGAACCCCAAAATGTCCACTAAGTGAACCATTACATTTTTCTTGCACTAGGTTCTCTCTCATTGAACCTCTAGGCACATAGAGTTTCCCTCCCCTAAACAAAAGACCTTATTGGAGAGTAAAATCTGAGTAGTAACCATGAAAATCATTTTGGAACTCTTTACACACATTTTAAGTTGCTAAGAAGTCCTCATCCTATGCATACAATTCTTTGAAACTATCTATGTTAATGCTCCTTAACTGAATTTATGGAACTATGAGAAATCTCCTACTCAATGCATCTGCCACCTTATTTTGGAGTCCCTTCTTGTGCTTTATAGAAAAGGTGTAGGCTTGGATATACTCCACCCACTTCATATGCTTGTGACTTAGCTTATCTTGTGAATTTAAGAAGCTCAAATCCTAATTGTCAGTATAAACCACAAATTATTTAGGAAGGAGGTAATGCCTGCACTTCCTTAATTTTTGTACTAATGCATATAACTCCAAATCATATGAGGAGTAGATATTCTTTCCATCACTGTGTTTTTCACTGTAAAGAAATAGTACTAAAAAATTTATAGACCTGGTTCAGGTGGGCATACCGGCAGGAAAGAACCAGGAAGAAAACCTCTGGTTGTAGCCCGTGCAAATAAGTTGATATACTAACCTACTAGTCTAACCAAACCAAGCCAAAAAGAGAACCCCACCTGGTAATATTCTCAAACCCACCAAACAAAACCCCCTCGAGCGTTCCAAAATAAAACCAAAAAATCCATACAATCCCTATTGGCCCATTACATCCAAGAAAGACCCACCAGAGAGAAAGGAGAATGAAGAAGAAGGGAGGAAGAAATTAAAATTAAATTAATTTGATTAGAGGAATTAATTAGCCAAATAAATTTAAAATAATTATTTAAATTTTCGGAAAGTGGAAATTTAATTTAATTAACTCATAAAGATCACTTAATTAAAGGTAAATTAATTAAATAATATTAATTATTTATTTAATATTAGGGGAAATTGATTTAAATGATGACACAATTGGATTAGTGATGAATTAAGATAATGAACATTAATTATAAGAATAATGAAGATAATTTAAACAATTATTAATTAATAGAGGAATAATTAGTGATTAATGAATACTCACAAGCGTGAGACAATTATAGGTGTCTACACATACCTCTCCTTCTCTCCCTCTCTCTCTCTCTCTCTCTCACCTCTCCCTCTCTACTTATTGTTGGAAGTCTGATATGGGAAAACAATAACTAAGAGGGGGGTGAATCAGATCTATGAAACTTCTACCAATTCTGAACAAATTGATTCAACCATGTATTCATAAACATAAACTAAAATTTTGTAAAGATTTAACATCTAATTATGAATACATAACAAAAATATTTTGATAACCCAGAAACCCTTGAAGGTAAAATTGGGGTGGGGATGACACCCACAAATATTCACTACTGCATTAATAAAGTGTGCCTGTTAGGGCTACAAAGTTTGTATCACTTCTTATGATCTACCCTGTGAAGGGTCTGCTCTATTAAGAACTTTCAGACTTATACAATCTACCTTGTTAAAGGATTTAAACTTACAACAAAGTAAGCACTTAGTTAAGAAATTTACAAAGGCCTATTAGAACTACTCTATTAAGAGATTTACCCTAAATCACTTGCTAGAATGTATAAGTACCTGATCCTTTAGTCTACACTATAAATGTTGATAATGGATCTCATATTTCCAACTCTTAACTGATCTCTCAATCTAATTTATCTTTGTTATGCTCTTCACTGCTCTGCTCGATCACTCTATCTGGTCAATGCTTCACATATGAAAAACATGCATATACTTTTGATCTTTGTTCTTCACATTTGCATCCAAACATATAATTTATAACACATATGGATTAGGGTTTGAAGCTTCCCATATATAGATCATCCAGATCAAGATCAACGATCTAGATCCATCATATTTTTCCGCTTAGGCATCCCTAATTTTTATTGGTTCCATGGCTTGCATAGAGATTCATGATCATAAAAATAGTGAGTAATTAATGCATTAAATCTCTATGCATGATCATTAAATTACCATAGAAGTCAGACAAAATAGTTTACCTTGGTGTTTGTGTCATTCCAAACACATATACAAATTTTTTTTTACTCGGCATACCCAAACACTAGTGCTCGATCGATACTGTCTCGCTCAGCATAACTATATGTTGTTTCTCGACACTAACTCTTCTTTGCAACTCAAAAATCATTCTTCTTGGCATCCATTGAGTACTCAACAACCTATGACTTGCTCGACAATAACTACTACTCAGTCTCGGCCTTAGTGGGATTGCTTGGTCGCAGTGATGACCAGCCAACCTGCCTTGATTATGACTAAGCGTGTGACACTAATAGAAAATAAAACTTAGAGAGAAAATCTCCCCCTTTGTAATTAGTTCCAAAAACACTTTTTCATGACTCTTCAGTCCTTTAAAAAGAATATAGTACTCAAAAGAACATTAGAACTCAAAACTCCCCCTAGGATTCTGACTCGGTCTTTCTCGATAAAGACTTCACTAACTTTACAACATATGTATATACATACTTAGATTTTCCCTTGTTGAATCTTATGACATTTCCCCCTTTTTTTTCTTATGATTTTCATTTTTCCCTATTGGGGTCGTTGGGTTCAAACCATACTTATCCAAAAATAGTTTATGGATATGTAGTATCATGGCTAATGCGTTATCCCAACTTGTCCTTATAGATTCCAAAACTTGAAATTTGATTTCTATCTTGGCAGCTAGATCAATTAGACTCTCTACAATGTTGAGAGGTAGATCTACCTATGCTAGTTCCTTTTCCACTTTCACCTCTTTCTACATAACCTCTAAATGAGGTATCAACATTGTCTGAATTGAAATCAATTTCACCTTTATTCTACCATCATTAGCCATAATCTCAGCTAGTCTCCCTTGGGCATGTGTCAACCTACTAAAATGAAAAGAGCTTGAACTTACATCCATGCTTAGTGACTGTCCTGTTGACTTTAGATCTATTTTTAGCTTTTGAATAAGTTGTTGATTCTCCTTTGTAAAGAATTCAGTATCACGTAGTTGTTTATACAAAGAGAGAACATTCTCTATTACTTCTTCTAAGTTGCTTACCAGATCAGAAAGTGCAACCTGCTTCTTGATAAGCTTTGTTGTAACTTTCTCAAGTACCTTGGTCTCAAATTTTCTCTCGGATCTTTGTACGAGTTTCTCATTTGCATCTATGTCATCAATGTTCACCTTCTAAACAATCTTAAAAAGTTCTTCCAAGATAGGTGTCTTCTCATTTAGGTCTTGAAATTAAAATGCATCAACAAAGATTTCTTTTATTTCATGTAATACCTTCTTCTATTGATGCTCTTGTTTCAATTCTTCTTGCTTCCTCTTCCTATTAAGTAAGTCCTACAATATTAGCATCTGTTCATAAGATAAGTTATCAGTATCCCATTTTGGAATGACTATAACTTTGTTAACTATTACTTCAAATCTCTTATCCTTCTTCTTCTTCTTATGTGATCTCTTCTTCATTAGATCTAGTGAGCTACTAATTAGTTTTTGTTCAACTTTCAGAATACTAGTATCACCACTAATTGATACTATCTACTTCTGAGTATTAAGTACCTGTTCGGCAGATGTATCAGCACTCTTAACTTCAATAAATAGCAGAGGAGTAACATTAGGTAATTGTATCAATGCTTGTATAGCCTCTTCCTCCTCTTGTTCTTGTACCTCCTTGGTCTTTAGAGTCTTAGTCACCTCAGTGACTTCTTCAAGTGATTTGGAGATATCTACTGCAAACTTATATGTGTGTTCTTCTTTGCTTTTATCTCCCTCTACAATGTCTTCAAGGTTGGCCTTGGTAGGTGAATTTGGAATTATGAGTGCCTCATTTCCATGTTCCTCGGCACTCAAACCTTGTGTTGCCTTATCAACTGTTAAGTCTACAATTTTTTCTTCCTAAACTTTCTCTTTCTCCTCATCTTCAATATTTTCCTTCAAATCATCCTCAACAATGTCAATCATTTCATTTTCAATATCATCATGTGTCATAACCTTAGTGTTTTCTGGCTCATCAATGTCATCTTTGTTGTCAAGCTCAATTTTTCTAGATGTTCCTTCATCTTTATGATGACATATTTTTCCTTTAGTATGCAACAAAAAAAAGTTTTGAACCGTCGATATATGATCATCGAAAGACGGGTTTTCAGTGCAACCCAACATAATAGTTAAATAGAGGTCACCAAAAATTTTGAGTATAGAGAAACTCGACAAGACATATCACTGTGTAAACCGACAAAATACTTCATAGAGGAACCCAGAAAAAGTTTACAATGTAACCCGACAAAACAGTCAACAAGGTAAACCAATAGAGCAGGCAATAGAGGAACCCGAAAAACAAGTTTGTATTCTACACAGACAGACAGACTAAAGAGAAACCTGAGCACTAGTCTACCAAGAGATAGTTATATTCCAAGAAATGTGGATCTAACTTACACATCAGATAAAACACTTAATTTTTAGCTTTAGCTTTAAATAATATCTTTAAAACCATTTCTTGAGGGACAAGCAATGTAATTGTAATTTTTTTAATCAGTCTAACTAATTGAAAACATGCAAACTAGGAGATCAAGGTCAAGTTATAAACGTCTGATCATAGAGTTATCATTGAAAAGTGTAAAACTTATTTAGGTTAAATTCAATGTATAAATAGATGTTTAATCAATCAAAATAAGATAATGTGATGATGATTGTAGCCGAGGAGCACATCTATGGATCAGACTAAGAGTTTTATGCAGAAGGACAACAAAAGATAAAATAGGTTATCAAGAACCATATTCAAGGCTACCAAGCATAACAAAGGTATTGATCAATCAATATAGGTGATACATTATACATGTGAACTTTTAGTGGATCTGTATTCATCAATTCTAGATTGCATATACTCGGGTTCATAAGTATTTTTTACTACATTCTAACTGTATAGTTGGAAAATGGAAGCACTTCCATTATAGACTGGTTTAGCTTTTTGAGTAAGTGGTTTGTGGTCATGTCAAGCACCTTGAATGGATCTCTGACTTGGATCTGGATTTTTCCCCTATTTTTCCCCATTTCCCACTTTTTCTAGCCTGTTTATGACACCCTAAAATGGAAACTAAGATTTTTGACCTCAAGGTCAAAGTCAACCTTTCTAGTTCAAGGTCAACCTCAACCTTGACCTAATTCTAGGATTTCCAAATCTCAGGCTTCAGATTAGTTTAATTCCTGCTTCCGGGTCGGCTAATTTTGTCTTTGAAGAAATGATTCTTAAATTATATTTAATATAGGTCCACTTCTAAGGGTATAGGTCTAATGGGAATTTAATTCTCCTATGTATGCCTCTCTAGAATATTGTGCCCTAGATTGGTATATAAGGAAGCCTTCTCCTCTCATTTTCTCTAACCATCATCAAGAATAATCACAAGTGCTCAAGACCTGAAAAAAAGACAAGCTAAGGAGCAAGATTTAAACCAAGCTAAGTATCCATTGAAGCATTCATCTATTCTCAAGTATTCAATCACTTCTCAAGCACCCAATTCATCAAGGAGATCCATTGGTAGCCATTGAAGGATTCAAACTCTATGGAGCCCTCTTGTTGAAGATTTCTCCATCCACATTCCTCCAAGCCTCTTCCTATTCCAATATTCATTCAAGATTGGTTTTTAAGATCTACATGAAATTGATTTGAGGCATCCTACATTCTACATTCTACATTCTACATTCTACATCCATTTGGTGCATACATATATGTGGGTCCAAGGATTCGAATCCACCACAAGGGCTTTTATACAAGAAAGGTGAATTTGTTTATTTACTTGTTTACTTATGTAATTCAATTTGATTTTAAGGTTAATTCCAAAACCAGGGTTTGACCAAGGAAAACCCCACCCCCCAACAAATAAACCATTTTTCTTGCAGGTACAGGTTCGGGACAACGAATTAAAGTGCATATCGGGATACCCTTTTTGGCAAACTTTCAGGAATCGCGAACAAATTTTCCTTCGGTGCTGTGCAAGTCAAGGTTAAAATTTTGAGGTCAAGAGTGACATTTCAAGGTCAAGGTTGACATTTGTTTCATGGTCAGATTCAGAGATCAATTTTTCCCTAGGTCAGAATCAGAGGTCAATTCTGCCCTAGGTCAGAATCAAAAATTATGGGTTAAGGTTGACATTGACTTGATGGTCAGAATTGACCTTTCTTAGAAAAGAAAATGATTTCTGGGTTTTGTAGATCTTGCAGTTTTGGTTCAAGAGAATAAAAATCAACACTTTTTGAGACCATTTGACAAGGTTTCTAGAAGATTCTTTTTTAGAGGTATGTATTTTACTCCACTATTGTTTGCAAACATTTCCAAATTTACACCCCTTATCAATTACAATTAAAATGTATGTGGATAATATATGCATAGGGTCACTTTTATGAGCAAACCAACATTGTTCTAAACCCCCACCATATTTTCTATTTTACATTTTGGTGAACCCGTGATAGGCAACTCTTTCTTTTTGGTGTTAGATTTGCATCTTATGTTAGATCTTACATGCATTTAAAAGTATATTTCTTTTATGCTCTTGCATTTATATGTAAAAAATAAATAAAAATCACAAAATTTCTTTAAAAATACAAAAAAATTTACATTTTTCATAATACATTTCATTTGAATGCATTTGGATATATCTAGATCTATTTTCTATGCAAATTTTTATTTGTTATTATGTTGCACAAGTTGTTTCAAGTATTTTCCAAACCTTTTACAATGTGTTTTACTGATAGGGATGATAATCCTCATATTTGGGATGAACCTTTGGATTTGGATGTTGATTACTCTCTTCCTCATGAAGCCATTGTGGATGATTCTACTTTTTTGGATGAACCCTTGGATACAGACATTGATTTATCACCTCCTTGTGAAGATGCTTTGATACAAGAGGGTGATTTATTAATGAATGACATATTCATACATGATGGTGACTCTTTTTCTAAAACACACTCCCCTTATGTAGACATTTTAGAGAAAGAAGAAAATGTTATAGATGTCTTACCTCCATTTGTTATTCCTTTTAGTGATGAGGCATTAGCAAAGAATGATATGAATTCCCTTAATGTTCTCCCTCTTAGTGATGATCTTATGGAGAATCAAGATCCTACCTCATCTCCTCCTAGGATTTATTCTTTTCTTCCTTCTTGTGAACCTATTTGTAGTGTTGAGACAACTAACATGGTTTATCCAAAACCCTTGTTGACTATAAAATCTTGTCCTCGCATTACTATGAAAGGTAAACATATGGAATCTTTAGAGTCTTTCAATGATCAAGATTCGATAACTCATGCCTATCATACAAGGAATAATCCTCAACCTAATCCATTGGTTCCTACTTCTTTACCACCTTCTCAACCCATTCTTCCTCCTCCACCCCGTCTTCCTTGCCAGGAGTATGATTTGATAAACCAATTGTGCAATACCCCTGCCAAGATTTCTTTATGGGAGCTTCTTCAAACTTCACCTACCTACCATGAAGCCTTGCAAAAAGCTCTAGAAACTCTTCCCACTCCACCTCCTAATCAAGATAACATCAATGCCTTCTTATAGTGCATGCATGCTACCTCGGGTCCTCCTAAAATTGTATTTACTCAAAAGGATTTACCTTCTAAATAAATACAGAATCAATATGATACCCTTATGCTTGTTTTTACTATCAATAAGAGTATCATTTGTAGGACCTTGATTGATAATGGATCTGGGCTTAATATTTTTAGCATGGACATGCTCAAATCAATTAAAGACGATCTTTCAACTATTCAACCGGATAATATCCCTATTTGTGGATTTGATAATATTGCAAAGAAAACTTTGGTCATCATTACCTTACCTATCAAAGTAGGTCTGATCATCCTGAATACTCCTATTCATGTTATGCTTTGACCCCTCAATTATAACCTTCTTTTAGGAAGACCTTGGTTACATACTATGCATGTTGTTCCTTCTACTCTTCATCGCAAGATTAGGTTCATCTATAACAATTTGATGTATATGTTACATGTGGATGATGTGCCAAATCCTTGCCTAAATGTGGAATATGCTAAGGTTTATAAACCTTTACAACCCAGTAAGGAACCTGAAAAACCACCTGAGGTTAAACAAATTGAAACTCCATCTTTTTCTTTGACTAGAGATGATTGGGGAACCTTGGATTTTAATCCTACCTTTATTGGAGAGTATAAAGCTTCAAATCTTTATTTTATGAAGCAACAAAGAGAGTTCGAACAACAATCTTTTGCTTCTACTTCTAATGTCCTTTGTAATAAATTTGTCACTACTTCTACCCCCTATGAATCTTTCAAACATACTAGTAATGACACAGTGACTACTGAAGTTCCATTGACTCCTTCTGATATAACTTCTTGTTATGGTCCTGGTTATCATTTACTAGTTAAACAAGGATTTCATGATCAAGGATGTGGTAAGCATAAACAGAGAATTCACATGCCCTTCCAGAATGGGGGGCATGAGAATTCTTATGGATTGTGATTTAATCCTCAACAACACATCAATGTTAACAACATCTCAAATAACACTTCAAAACATGATGACCCTATGAAGGAATTTGACCAAGAAGTTCTTTTGCCTAAAATCCTTCATGCTAAGATGATTACTAGACCTAAATGCAAAAAGAAATGTAGTCCACACTTGGAACCTCTTCCTTTTTTTTTGTATCATATATTTCATGATCACTCTACTAATGAATGAAATTCTTTACATTATAATATTAGGCAACTCATTGATAGTAAAGTTATTTATATATCATGTGGCAATGAATTATATTTCAATCCTATTTTCTCTAAGTAACATTTATGTTCCTATTATGGAGCTCCACATTATGTAAATAATGTTATCCTAATTCTTGGGGGCTCGTTGTCTTGCATAGTGTTGTGAGCAATATAATAGGTCCCCTTTCATCCTTGTTCCTACGCTTGGGGGCAAGGATGCCATCTCTTTCTTTTCTGTCTTTTCGGGACTCACTTTTCCCTTGGTTAAGCAATATCTATCTATTATGTGATATCCAACATATATGAAAATTTTGGTTTGCATTGAGGAGCTATGTCCTTGGTTATAACCTATTTCTTTTTTTGACATTGGTTTTCCATGGTTGATAAATCTCTCACCATGGAAACTGAATCGTGTGTTATCCCTCACAAGGGTTATTTTTTCACTTCTTGCATGATATCTCTTTTCATTTGTCCCTTCCATGGCCTCATAGGAGTTGTGACCTTCTTGGCTTGGACTGGGTGTTGTTTATGGATATTATCTTGATGTTGAAGAAGGCTTTATCCTTGTTCTTTTCTTTTCTTAACATGTCAAAATACTATGTACTTTTCCATCTTAAGGAGGGGGGCATATATACGGCCTCCCTCATTCTATATTATTGTATTTTTGTTCTAACCTTTTGTTTTGCAGCATACTAAATCCTCTAAAGGTAACACACATAAGTTTCTAAATCCTAAAGAGATAGGCATTCAATTACAATTCAATATGATAAATCCTCGGAGTAATGTACATAAGTTGCTAAATCTTGAAGAGATGCATTTTACAAATGTATTCCATGGTGATATAAGGATATGGATCCATGGGTACTTCATAAAAGCTGTCAGAAGATGCACTATATACATGCACAAATCCACCAGAAGGTGCACAACTTTATGGGGTGACTATCAAGTGCTTTCTTGGTGGGCCATCCTATCCTTTTTGTGGTTCACAGTGAGATACACACATCTTACTGGGAAAGCTAATCACACCCTCTCTCTTTTTCTCTATGACCGGTGATGTCTCTCTTATCATGATCTTAGGGTTGATAAAGACTTAAGTTCCTAGGGGATTGAGGATTCCTTTGTCCCTTTTTATTTCAATAAGATTATCTTTTCTTCATGATCTTCTTTACCAAGTGTTTGCATCGAGTCCATACTCTTGATAAAGTGGGGGCTAAATCTATAGTCAGAAAATAAAAGCACTTCCATTGTAGACTGGTTTAGCCTTCCAAGTAAGTGGTTTGGGGTCATGTCAAGTGCCTTGAATGGGTCTCTAACTTGGATATGGATTTTTCCCCTATTTTGCCCCATTTCCCATTTTTTCTAGCCTGTTTATGACACCCTAAACTTGAAACTGAGATTTTTGACCTCAAGGTCAAAGTCAACCTTTCTAGGTCAGGGTTGACCTCAACCTTGACCTAGGTCAAGGTAGAACTCAACCCTAACCTAGGTAAAGATTGACCTTGACCATGACCTAGGTCAGAATTGACCTTTTTCTAACCTAGGGTCCAGATTTCATAATTCTAGGATTTTCGGATCTCGGGCTTCGGAAAAGTTTAATTCCCGCTTTCGGTTTGGTTTTTTTAGTCTTTAAAGAAATGATTCTTTAAAAATATTTAATATAGGTCCACTCCTAAGGGTATAGGTCTAATGGGAATTTAATTCTCCTATGTAGGCCTCTCTAGAAGATTGTGCCCTAGATTGGTATATAAGGAAGCCTTCTCCTCTCATTTTCTCTAACCATCATCAAGCATAATCACAAGCGCTCAAGACTTGAAAAAAAGACAAGATAAGGAAAAATATTTGAACCAATCCAAGTAGCCATTGAAGCATTCATCTATTCTCAAGTATTCAAGCACTTCTCAAGCATCCAATTCATCAAGGAGATCCATTGGTAGCCATTGAAGGATTCAAGCTCTATGGATCCCTCTTGTTGAAGATTTCTCCATCCACATTCCTCCAAGCCTCTTCCTATTCCAATATCCATTCAAGATTGGTGTTGAAGATCTACATGCAATTGATTTGAGGCATCCTACATTATAAATTCTACATTCTACATCCATTTGGTGCATACATACTTGTGGATCCAAGGATTTGAATCCACCACAAGGGCTTCTATACACGGTAAATTTGTGTATTTACTTTATTTACTTATGAAATTTCAATTTGATTTTAAATTTAATTCCAAAACTAAGGTTTAACCAAGGAAAACCCCTCCCCCCTAAAAAACAAACCATTTTCTTGTAGGTACAGGTTTGGGACAGCGAATTAGAGTGCAAATCTGGATACCCTTTTCGGTAAACTTTCAGGCTCCGCGAACAAATTTTCTGTTGTAGCTATGCAGTTCAAGGTTTAAATTTTGGGGTCAAGGGTCACATTTTGGGGTCAAGGTCAACATTCTATTCAGGGTCAGAATCGGAGATCAATTCTACCCTAGGTCGAAATCAAAGGTCGATTCTGCCCTAGGTTAGAATCAGAAATTCTGGGTCAAGGTCGACATTGACTTGAGGGTCAGAATTGACCTTTCTCAGAAAAGAAAACAATTTTTGGGTTTTGTAGATCTCGTATTTTTGGTTTAGCAACTCGTAAATCAATAGTTTCTGAGACCGTTTGATAGGGTTTTCAATAGATCTTTTTTCAGAGGTATGTATTTTACTAAACTATTCTTTGCAAACATTTCCATATTTACACCCCTTATAAATTACAAGTAAATGTTTGTGGATAATATGTGCATAGGGTCACTTTTATGAGAAAACCCAAATTATTCTAAACGCCCACCATATTTCCTATTTTACACTAACAAGTGTAGAAAATAGAAGAAATCCTTTGAGAAGGTGTATTTAACAATCCTTTTTAAATTCATTAACCGATGCACACTAAACAATGTTGCTAAAGTGCTTAATAGAGTAAACCTCAACCAATATAAACATGTTACGCCTAACAGGGTAAGATCATCATAAGTGATCAAACTTGTAGGCCTTAACTGACCCCTTCCATTCTGCAGATAGTGAATTTTTTTTGGGTTTCATCTCCACCACAGTTTTTGTTAGAGAAATAAAGTGATTCCACTTATTAATTAAATCATATTGATTTAATTATTAAGTCACTTATTATCTCTCTTTTACTTAAGCTAAACTTTAGGCATTTAATAATTAATTATTTTATTAATTATTATTATGCAACCTAGATATTTTCCCTTTAGGGTTTCCCTTTTAGGGTTTCCGTATCCTTTTATAAGGATTCCCTCTTTGTAAATTATTCAATTCGATGGTTATTAATTAATTGAGGATGTTATTGCATTAAGATTTTTTTCTCTATTTTTTTGCACAATATGTTTCCTCTTCCATCAATCTGTGATTTTTGGCCTCCATAGCTTTTTTGCTTCTCTCGCTCTGATACTATATTGGATCTAATGCTTCCTTGGTTTGATGGAGTGATCTATGTATTCAGTATTTGTTCCTATATACTAGGCGGATGTAGTGGTTGGTACCTATGCATTTCGGTGAGATGGATCATTTACCATATGGACACTCTTCTTTCATTCCTGTTTTGGAGGCATTCTTCCATCGATCAGCTCTTCAGGCTTTGTTTAAAGTCTTCTTTACCTGATCATATTCTATTACAGTGGAGGTTCCAGCAGTTATTTTTTGACAATGTTTGCAGCTTCATGCTTCAGAGGTGTTCTACATGTTCTTTCTTTGTTCCTATTTTCTGGGACTTTCTCTAGTTTGGAGGCTTCTTCTGTCCTTCACTAGGCTTCATCTCTTTTTGGAGAGGGGTT
>MU223857.1:245332-274075 GCA_018584345.1 Thuja plicata
TTTCCTCTTCCATCAATCTGTGATTTTTGGCCTCCATAGCTTTTTTGCTTCTCTCTTTCTGTGACAGGTTTGCATGCAGGTGATTCTTGGGAGCTGTGGGTTGACAATTTTCATCAACTCCAATAGTTTTTACCTTCTAATAGGGTTTTTTCTATGTTACCAAATCTTGTGTCATGTGCCATTACATTTCATGAATGTTTCTATGAATTTTTACATGAAAATTAATATTATGAATTGATACTACATACACAAAGATAGAATAACAGATATAGTCAGTAATACAAGAAAATTATTACTAAAGGATAAAGGTTATTTGACAAAAAATTTAAGGGTACTAATTCACCCTTCCCCTTTCAGTACTCAGCATTCTATTATTTTCAACAATTGGTATCAGAGCTAGATCTCTTATTTGGAAAATTTTAAATCACTTGAGAGAAAAGATCATACAATGGAAAGGTATAAGCTAGACAAGAGTATTGAGAATCAAAAGCTAGAGATAATGATCTTCTATGAGCAATGCAAAGTAGAAAGAATCAAGATGAGAGAGCTATTGGATGAAAGAAAGGTTATGGCATTTCGCTGTAATAAAACAGACTATCATATAGAAGAGATACCTGATTTGTTTGAGTCATCAGGATCTACATCTAGCAATACATTAGACACATATGAAGGAAGTGTCACAAGTCTGAATGAAATCAATAAACATCTAACAAAGAAAGTAAAGATACTGCAAATCAGTCAAGAGACACAGATGGTAAGGATGATTGATGTTATGAACAATGCCAGACAAGGTGACCAAGAAAGAACACTAGCTATTGATGACACGAGGAAGATCACTGAAAAGCTACAAGAGAGAGAGTTATAAATACAAATACTTACTAAACATCATCATGAGATCACCAATCAGATTATTCTTATGAGTCAGGAGGCAAACCGAATAAACATAGAACTCACTAAAAAAAATAGAGGCTATTGGTGATCTAAGAGAAGAAAATGAAAAATTGAAGCATGAAGTAAGAATTCAGCAACAACACAATGATATGATTAAGAGAGTTGAAGAAAGTACAAAAAGGATGGATGATTTCCTGGATGGACAAAGAAGATTCAACAAGAATACCAAACTAGGGTATACTGAACATGGAGAATCACCATACCAAGTTTATCACAAAGATGTCTACACAAATCCAAGACCAAGAAAGCAGTCATGCAATCACTGTGGAAAATGAGGCCAGACATCAAATTTTTGTAGTATCAAAATAAAACGTACTCCTAAATCCACATCTACATTCATTGGAAATTTTTATAACTGTAACAAGCATTGACATAAAGCATATGAATGTAAAAAGAGTCTGTAACTCATATGTTTCGAATTACAACATGTGGGTAAATTGCACAGCATGTGGAAGATATGGTCACATAGCTACAAACTGCATGAGGAAATGGACAATAAAGTCTAGAAGTTGGACTAACCCCAGAATGGCATGCTTACACTCTCATAGGATCGGTCATCTAAGCAAGGACTGCAGAGACCGAGTGACAGAGACAAGCACTTTTCCCAATGGCAATACCATTGAAGACATCAGGAAGATGAGAAATAAAATGTGGAGGAAAGATACAAACACTGATGATGCTGGACCAAGCAATACAATTGGTGATTCCTTATCCAATAGATCTGGTGACATCACCACCCCCACCTAAGAAGAACAAGTAAGTATGAAACTGCACTATACCAAGTTATATTTTACATCAATTCCATTATACATTAATAAAATACCAAAATAGCATGAATAAAGATGCACTATGGTATTACTTGTTATGAATTTGAGAAGTTAATCTTGTCGGTCAATGCATACCCAAAATCATTGGTATACATACAAAGCTAAGTTTTTAATACTTCCTGAGAATTGTCAGTTAACATACAAAAGCTAAGTTGTTAGTGTAAATTGAGCAGCATTGGTAATCATGTAAAAAGACAATGTTGTCTTTTCTATATACCGAGATCCGTCAGTGAACATGTGAAAATTCAAATGAGTTGATACCTGCCCCAAGCATCACATTCTCATCGAGAATGAAGTTGGCATAGTCCCCGAGCGACTCCATCTTCGAACATTGAGAAGTGGGTGAACCATTAATAACACCACTTAGGGAACCATATATAAAAGGATGAAGGAGACCTCATTTCATTCACCAGTGTTTGAGAGTACAAAATAGAGAGACCAAAGGTGAAGAGGTTGCAGAGAGATTCATGAGCCCCTTCACAGCTACTACGACAGATTTTGATCTACAACAGCTACAGCAGGTTAAGTAACTAGAATCACCAAGCTCATAGTTTGTTTTACGGGAAAAGCCCTACAATTTTCAAAATCTTGGCAACCACATCCCGTGTAACCAAGATCAAGAATGCCAAAGATAACAAGGTCAAACTAATCAAGAACTCCACCTGCGAGGAGCCACATTACAAGTTTTGTCCAGAGGTTGCCTCACAACTCGACAAATCTGGAGCATTCTCAAGCATACCACCTAGGGTTTTTCTCATAGAGGATGTCAGGGAAGAGATACTTTGTAAGATTGCCGAGATAGGAGATCTTGAGGTCGAGAAAGCTTACAAGAATCTTTGCATAGACAAAACCATAAAAGATGAGCATAAACACATAGAGGTCAAACATCTAACAAATGCCCTAATGTTCCCAAAGGAATTTAAGACCGAGTGGATCAGGATAGTGCTAAGAAGAGTGCATGACTAAAAGATGTGGCTGGATGAGCCACAGGGATGTAATACACGTAGTAACCAGTTATCCTATAACTGACAAGGCCAAGGCACTTAAACACCCTTCTCACCCTGAGATTGAGAAGATGACAGGTGCAGAATGGGATGGCAGAGGATTGAAGGTAAATTACATCAAAGATCCAGAACTGAAATTTGGTGCATGTGTGTTGGGATACAAGATATTCCAAGCCAATAGGATGAATAGTATTGCATCTAGAGCAGTAGATACTACACACAAGATTGTAAAGAAGGGATTACAGTTGGACCTATCTGAGCTTCTAATGAAGCAATTAGAGGAGAACATGAGGACAATCAGGTCTGCAAATTCTAACTAATGTAAGTTTGGTTCACTCCTAATGTGCATATTTTTATACTTTCAAGACTTTTTCCCATCTATCAATAATGTCAACTGGGGTACTACCCAACCAATGATAATTTAGATCAGTGAATTCATTAAGTCACTTGGTGAAAAATTTACATCAGTTATGGATGAATATTTCACTGGATTTAAGGATAGAATACAGAAAAGAATGAGGATACTAGAACAAATAGTAGAAAAATTTAAAGATGATATTTAATTTATGGTGGACACTGATACCACCTTTATCAAACCAACTATACCATGGACAACATGGCTAGCCCCACTTGACTATGAGATAAAAATAGATCAAACCACCAATACTATTGAAGCATTGTTAAATGAGCCATTAGAAAAATCTTTACCAAGGTTTGGAACCTATGAAGAGGCTAAGGAAAGAATAAAAACTGGCCTAGATGTAAAGGAGATCGATAGAAAGAACACCAAAATGGTCAAAACACTTGATAAGAAGTTTTTAGTCAATGAAGAAGAAATAGAACAAAAAGAAGCCACTGAGGGATAGTCACTCATCAGTGAAGGTGAACAAGTGAGTGACTCCAAATCAACAGAGTCTGATGCACCACCCCCAAAGAAGCCAAGAGCTACTGTTGTATCATGGACAAGGAGTCAAACTATAAAAGTAGACTCACCACTCATCAAGAAAGGACAGGTGAGGACTTACAAAAGGAAGCCTCAAACTGGGCATACTTCAGAGCCTAAGAGGAGGAAATTAGTCAAAAGAAAAGAAGATAAAGAAGACACTAAGCAAGATGAGAGTGAGAAACTCTAACCTACAAAGAATAAAGTTGCACAGTCAATTAATGAAATTTCTGCATCAATTGCTAACAAAGGTGGGATATCACATCCTAAGGTTAGACAATGGCTAACCTTATCACCTGATGATCATAAAAAGATTGAAGATGCAATCATTCAAGCAATGATCACATTCAAATATGTACCAGTACAATTTGATAAAATGATGCCACAAGAAATTTATGAAAACTTATCAGCAAGGTGGACATTTGAATTTAATTATGAAAAATAGATAAGGGAAAGATCCCTAGTTTATGTTATGCCACCCAAGTCCAAAATGGAAGAAATTGAAGAAATGATGAAGTTACATTCAAAGAAGTTCTCACCAAAATTTTGATTACAAAGTGCTACAGGGAAGCCTAATTGAGCTTGACAAGGAAAGTGAGGATGCATGGAGGAAAATACTCGATGTACCTAAGGAGGATACAAGCCCCGAGAAAGTATTAGCATTCACCAAAAAGCCTCACAATGAAGAAAAAGAGGCTACACTGAGCCCTGAACACATTCTTATAAATGATGTAGAGGATGTCATTTCATTTGAATTGAAAACAGAAGAAAGCAAAGTAATGGATGACATACCTCAGATCTTGCAGTCATTAGCAAACAAAACCGATGTCACAATCCAAGATGTGACAATCATAGATATAACTAAAGATCCTGCCAATGAGATAAAGGTAGATGAAGATGTCACGTTTACCTCCAACCAATCCAAGGAACATGACACAACAAATGATGGTGCACAGGTTAACATACCAGGCCAAATGACTCTATTGATAGAAGCTATCAATATCATCTTAGAAAAGGAGAAATCACCTAAGCCTGATGCATGCATACCCAAGGATAAGGGTGAAGAGGAACAAAAAAATATAATTGACGAACAGAATATAGATGGAGAGAAGAAAGATAAAGGTGAAGAAGAGAATCAAGGTGATGTCACTCCTAAGGATACCGAAGGAGATTTTGTAGATAAATCTAAGGTTGATGTGGAGATGTCCACTCCCAATTGATAGGTAGACACCAAGTAGTAGGATAAAGGTACACATACTCCAAAGCCTTCACCAAGTACATCAGACCAAGCAAAGGAACTTTCTATGGTACTGCATACAGGTACCTCCACAACACTTTCAAAGAAGAAGAAAAAGAATAATAAACCAGTTACATTGGATGAGCTAATTGAAATACCAGCCAGTGATCCAAGGACATTGGATCCAGAATCACTCACAAAGTATGCAGAACCTTGTAAAAGGAAAGCTATCCAAGATAAGCTAAAAAGGAGACAAAGGACACTTAGGAACTAGAGACAACCAAGGAAATACTTCTGTAGATTGTACCTAATTTCGACATTGATCAAAATTCTACTAAACTTGATCAACTAGCCATTCTTAGCGAGTCTATCACCTCACAGAATGCGGATGCAAAGAAGGCAATAGAAGAACATGCAGAGCAAAATTATCAATATAATTTGACAATGAAAATCAGCCAAGAAGTGGCTGAGAACAAGGTAAATCTATCTGAACTAGTTAATTAATTGGAACCAATCATTCCAGAAGCTATAACCTTAGTTCAAAAGTTATGCACATTAGATAAATTCACTAATGAGAATAGTGAGAAGATTGCACAGATAGATGTAGATCTAAATGCTAGTGCACAAGGTCTTACAACCAATGACAATGCAATCAAGTTGCATTATGAAAATATTATGGAAGCTAAAAGGTTGAGACTTGAGATTTTAGAGGCATAAACAAAATTTAGAGATGAGGTAACTGAGCTTAATCTCTACTCCTACTGAATCTTACATTACTACAACATCATATGACATTGGAAAGAACATTGATTGCCACCCCAGAAATATCTGTGATAGAAAGAATATATTATATGCATGAAAGGATCACATTGGAGATCATGACCCTTGAACATCTTAAGGAGAAGTGGGAGAAAATGATGGAAGACATGCAGAACTCCCATTCCCATATTTTTGATAAACTGTAAGTATTACACCTTTGTCCTTATTATCAAAAAAGGGGGAAATAATATGTGACAAAGAGAGAAAATAAAGGGAGAATTGATAAGGTGAAAAGGGGGAAATAGTATAAAGGAAATTTTATATACATGCACATATACTATACCGACATGCACATAGGGGGAGTCATATTGACAAGGAGAACACATGGTGTATATACTAAACATTTTAGTTTTGCACATATCATTTTTTGATACTAATGTCAAAGGGGGAGATTGATGACATATTTTTCCATTAGTATGCAAAGGAAACAAGTTTTGAACCGTCGGTACATGATCACTGAAAGAAATTTTTTTAGTGCAACCTGACACAATAGTTAAACAGAGGTCACTGAAAATGTTGAGTACAGAGAAACCCGACAAGACAAATCACTGTGTAAACTGACAGCATACTTCACAGAGGAACCCGACAGAAGTTTACAATGTAACCCGACAGAACAATCAATAGGGTAAACTAACAAAGCAGACAATAGAGGAACCCAACAGACAAGTTTGTAGTCTACACCAATAGACAAACTAAAGAGCAACCCGAGCACTAGTCTATCGAGAGACAGTTATATTCTGAGAAATGTGAATCTGACTTACACGTCAGATAAAATACTTAAGTTTTAGATTTATCTTTAAAGAATTTCTTTAAAACCATTTCTTGAGGGACAAGCAATGTAATTGTAATTTTTTAATCAGTCTAACTGATTGAAAACATGCAAACTAGGAGATCAGGTCAATTTGTAAACCTTTGATCATAGAGTTATCATTGAAAAGCATGAAACTTATTTAGGTCAAATTCAATATATAAATAGATGTGTAATCAAACAAAACAAGATGATGTGATGATGATTGTAGTCGCAAAGCACATCTATGGATCAGACTAATATTTTATGTAGAAGGACAGTAAAAGATGAAATAGGTTATCAAGAACCAGATTCAAGGCTATCGAGAAGAATAGAGGTATTGCTCAATCACTATAGGTGATACATTATACATGTGAACTTTTAAAAATGGATCTGTATTCAGTAATTCTAGATTGCATATAATCAGGTCAATAAGTATTTTTGACTACATTCTAACAAGTGTAGAAAATAGAAGAAATCCTTTGAGAAGGTGGATTTAACAATCCTAATTTGTAAATCTCTTAACCAAGTGCATACTAAATAGTGTTTCTAAAGCTCTTAACATAGTAGACCTTAACCAGTCTAAACATGTTACTCCTAATAGAGTAAGATCATCAGAGGTGATCAAACTTGTAAGCCTTAACCGGCCCCTTCCATTCTACAGATAGTGAAATTTTTGTGGGTTTCATCCCCACCGTAGTTTTTACCTTCTAACAGGGGTTTTCTGCATTACCAAATCTTGTGTCATGTGTCATTACATTTCATGAATGTTTCTATGAATGTTTACATGAAAGTTAAGATTATGAATTGATATTACATACATAAAGATAGAATAATAGATATGGCTGGTAATACAAGTAATTGATTACTAAAGGATAAAAGTTAATTGACAAAAACTTTTAAGGGTCTTGATTCACCCCTCCCCTCTCAGTACTCACCATTCCATTATTTCCAACACTTTATTCTTGTCAACTATTAATCCAAAAATGATCTTCCATATCCTTTGGGTTTGATGCACATCACCTTCTACATCATTCTTTAGTATGGAATAGGCTCTCATTTTAGGAAAGAATCTATTCCTATATTGATCCATAAATTTTTCTTTCTGCTTCTTTGTTAACTCATGCATAATTTGAGCTAATGCTCCTTCTCTGACTTGCCTTTATGTCATCATGGCATGCTTCCATCTCTCGTCAATTTTGTTTGCTAGCTCATTAGGAACTAAGTTCCCAATCTCCAAAGGTGTCATCTTATATGTTACTAACATGTCCATCATAGCTTCTTCTATCTTATCCTTATCAATTTTTCTTAGTTTCTAAAACTTAATAAACTTAAAACTTGACAAACTTGCTAAATTCTAGATGTTGTGACAAATTTCATCAATATTGGAAGGATGTCTATGTGTTGCAACTTTGAACTTGTTGATGTCTTCAGTTTTTTTCAGTTCTTCATCTTCTTCATCTTTACCTGGATAACATATTTTCTTCTCATTTTCCTCTTAGGGTGACTCGGCTCAGATTTAGTTTGAACTTGTTTTCTTTTTCCTGAGCTAACCCCTTCAGCATCCTTTACCATCTTCTTCTTTGGTGGCTCGGAGGATATAGGAAATGTTGATGCCTTGGTTCACGGTCGAGATGTGGAAGGAGGAGTATATTTCTATTGTGAACTCCTCTTCTTGGGGGGCTCAGCAACCATCACTTTATTTCCCTTTTTTTCCACTTCCACATCATCATCACTTTCCTCTGAATCACTAAATTGGTCCTCTCCTTGACCTGTTGTGATCTATACTGGTGCTTCTTCTTCTTCTTCTCCTAACATATTCTCAAGATTCTTCACTATTTTCTTTCTATTCCTCTACATTGTTGTAGCCTTCAAATTTGAAGTTATCTTTGTTTTACCTTCATCATAGTTTCCAAATCTCTTGGCCTTCCTATCTATTTACTCTGCGTGTAGAGTTGTGATAGTTGCAAATGTATCATCTATGTTTATTTCATAGGGAATGGCCTTAGCCATGCTACCCTTAGTACTACAACTTGCACATAGGTGTGTATAGTCAGAAAATGGAAGCACTTCCATTGTAGACTAGTTTAACCTTCTGAGTAAGTGGTTTGGGGTCATGTCAAGCACCTTGAATGGGTCTCGAGCTTGGATCTGGCTTTTTCCCCTGTTCTGCCCCATTTCCCACTTTTCTCCAGCCTGTTTCTGGCACCCTAAACTACAAATTGATACTTTTGACCTCAGGGTCAAAATTGACCTTTCTAGGTCAAGGTTGACCTCAACCTTGACCTGGGTCAGAATCAACCTTTTTCTGCCCCAAGGTCCAAATTTCAATTTTATGGGGTTTCCGAATGTCGGGCTTGGGAAAGATTTAATTCTCACTTTCGGGTCAGCTATTTCGGTCTTCGAAGTGAAAATTATTAAATTATATTTAATATAGGTCCACTTCTATGGATATAGGTATAATTGGAATTTAATTCTCCTATTTAGGCCTCTCTAGAAGATTGTGCCCTAGATTCATATATAAGGAAGCCTTCTCCTTTCATTTTCTCTGAGCACAAAACTATCCAGGACACAAGAAGCAATTTCATCCATCCAAACTCTATGCATGATATATTGAAGCAAGCATCTACTATCAAGCATTCAATCTTTCAAATAAATTCAAGCATTCAATTCATCAAAGAGATCCATTGGTAGCCATTGAAGGATTCAAGCTCTATGGAGCCCTCTTGTTGAAGATTTCTCCGTCCACATTCCTCCAAGCCTCTTCCTATTCAAAGATCCATTCAAGATTGGTGTTGAAGATCTACAAGAAATTGATTTGAGACATCCTAAATTCTATATTCTACATTCTACATCCATTTGGTTCATACATACTTGTGGATCCACGGATTTGAATCTGCCACAAGGGTTTCCATACAAGCAAGGTGAATTTGTTCATTTACTTTGTTTTATTTATGCAATTTCAATTATATTTTAAGGTTAATTCCAAAAATGGGGTTTGACCAAGGCAAACCCCTCCCCCCCAAAAAAAAAAAAAACCATTTTTCTTGCAGGGATAGATTCAGAACAATGAGTTGGAATGCAGATTTTGATACCCTTTTCGGCAAACTATCAAGATCTGGAAACATAATTTTTGTCAGACTGTGGAGGTTAGAATCAGAAATTCAGGGTCAGAATCGACATTCCTTTCTTGGTCAAAATTGACATTTTTTTCAAGGTCAGAATCAAAATTTCTGGGTCAAAATCAGAAATTCTGGGTCAAAGTTGACATTGACTTGAGGGTCAAAATGGAACTGAGCCAGATCGGAAAAAGATTTCTAGGTTTTGTTTGTCTCTACGTTTCTGTTACAGATCTGATTGCAGATTTTCTAGAAACTTAGTGCAGACCCATGAAAATAGAATTCTTCATATCTATAGCATTTTGAGGTTAGTACTTTTATCCTATTCATTTCAATTAAAGTTTTTAATCTTCCTAGATCTATCACACATTCTTTTCTATAAAATGAAATCTAAGGTCTTCCTCTTTACTCTCATTTCCAATCGATTGATTCATTTATGCATTGATCCTTCCTTTGGGGATAATCAATTTGGAACCTTCCTTTGTGTATTTTAGGTTAAAAGGAAAATCTTATATTCCCCACACATTTCTTATCTTATATTACATATCAAATCCTTACATTTTGGTGACATCTATTTCTTATGTTACATTTTGGTGAACCCGCGATAGACACTCTTTCTTTTTGGTGTTAGATTTACATTTTTTATGTTAGATCTTCCATGCATATTAGATTATCTTTCTTTTATGTTCTTGCACTTACATTTCAAAAATTAGAAATCAAAATCTTATGTTTCCTAAATTAGTTCATTTGCATTGCATCGGTGTATGAGCTTTACTACTTCTAGTCCTACTTATAGTATTTCGGTTAGAAGAAGTCATAGACTTATGGGTTATTTTGATCCTGAGTCTTCTTCTCCTTTCCTTAGGATCCTAGATGAAAATTTAACCACTCATGATTCCAATCGTTCTATAGAGGATAATTCTTCTCACTCATCTCATGATGAGGATGATGCTTTAAGAGTTCCTCCTGAACAAGTCCAAAAAGTTTCAATAGAACTTGATAAAATGGGAAATTGGCTTATTCAAGATAACCATAATCAAGATTCCATCTAAGCTATAGATGCTCTTAATAAAGTCCTTTGTGATAGTGATCAAGGTGTTAATCTCTTGCGTGGTATCACTCATCTTGTGCATTTGAATGTTAAACCTTTAGCTCAAGAGGCTCAAGATCTAGGATTCACTCCTCCTGTCACTAGTGAGGGACCTTCTTCCATTCCTTTACCTATCATTCCTACTTACACTCCTCCTTTAATGACTACATCTCTCCCAATTTCATCTATTCCTGTGAGTGTTCCACCTGTATCTCTACCTACCTCACAACCTTCATATCATAGTGTTCCTTTTACTTATTCCAATCCCCTTCTAACTATGGTTCCAAGTGTTCCACCGGTTGTGTCTTCCATTCCTACCACTTCCTACACTTTTCCTAGTGTTCCTAATATTTCTATGCCACCTATTTCTTCTAATGATTCCACAATCATTAGTTTGGCTCAAACTGTGTCATCTTTACAACAACAACTTGCATCTTTAACCCAATCCAAGTTTAGCATTCCTACATGTGACATGGGTAGTCCTTTATCCTTAGACATTATTCGTGATACTATCCCTCAGCAAGCCGATATGCCTCATCTTGAGAATTACAATGGTAAAGAAGATCCTCTTTCTCATGTTAAAACATTTCAAATCCTTTGTAGTGATTATGCTCATGACCATAGGATTTTATCTAATTTGTTTGCTAGAAATTTTCGTGATAAGGCCTTGCAATGGTATTTTTCTTTACCTCCTTATTCTATCGATTCTTTTCCTAAACTTGCTAATACCTTCATCCAACAATTTCAAAATAACATTGGTCTGCAAGTCTCCTTAACTGATCTAATGCATTGTAAAAAAAATACTAAGGAAAAATTGACTGATTTTATTGGTAGATTTAAGCATTTGTATGCTTAGATTTCATATCTTGTTCCTGATATTGATATTTAGCATATGTTTATTTTAAATTTACAAAAGGATATTAGAGATAAGATTTTGCTTACTGAATTTACCTCTTTTCAATAACTTTGTGTAGCACTTCATCATTATTAATTACAAGTGAGTCAATTTGAGAGAAACACTCCAATGGCTCGTGTTCCAATTAATAAGAGTGGCATTTCTCCTAATCCTAATAAGTTTTAAAAACCTTACAACTATGTCAAGATCAATAAATAGGAAAATTCAGTCGCTAATCAAGTTATTGTTGCATCCAACAATGTCACTTTTGCATCCACTTCTTTCTGTATGAATCGTACGTTTACTCCACTCTCTGAATATTTACATTCTATTTTTATTAGGTTTTTAAGTGCTAATATGATTACCTTTCCTCCTATTTGACCTCTTCTCCCTACTACGATGGCATCAAAATCCTTTGATTCTAAAGCTTTTTGTCAATACCATTGACATAATGGCCATGATACTGAAAAATGTTATTCTCTAAAGCATAAGGTTCAAGAATTAATCAATTCTAATGATTTATCTATTGATAATTTTGATGGTAATGGTAAAAATATGTCTCTCCTCCTAATCAAAACCTTCAAATCTATATGAATCCTTTACCTACACATGATACTAATACCATCGCTTAACCATCTTCTATGGATATTGTTTATGATTCAAAGATGGATGGTCTCAATCACATTGTTAGTCATGTGGAGTGCGCTATTTCATCTCAACCTACTCTTCAAGATCCTTCGCCTCCACTTCAACTTCAAGTTCCACCTAAACCTCATAAACAAACTAAGGATAAATGACCTAGGGAACTCTCAATTACCTTTGATGATTTTGAGACTATTAAGGCTCCTGATGGTCCCCTTTATATTTTTTCTAGGATTTCTAAGATACCTTCGCGTGGTTGTCTCGTTGATCCCACATATTTAATAAATGTCATTACTGAGGAAAACCTTTTTATGAAAAACCTACAACGTGATTGTTATGATACATCTGATGCATGGATCCAAACTTGTAATGGTTTTCTCTATCCTTCACTTGGTTCTATTAACTTGCCTTTTGAACTTTGTGGTAAAGTTGTAGATACTACTTTCATTGTCGTTCCCACTTCTGATCAATTTCAAGTCAAATTTGGTTTTCCTTGGATAACTACTATTCATGATGTTTCTTCTCTTATTCATAAGTGTATTAAGTTGATTCATAATGGAGAAGTGAAAATGATTAATCATATTTTGTATCAACCTTCTAGGCCTAGAGATTGTGCTACTCTTGATTTCTGTTAGCCTTCATTACCTAATTCATGTCCTCCTCGCCCTGATAACCATTTTCATTCATATCAAGCCTATAAACATCGCAAGATTGTCTAGTTAAGCATGCCTCGGATAGGTCTTAACCATGGTCTTTCTCCCACTCCTTCTATACCTTCTTTATCCATTAATGTGAGCTCTAATATTCAACCTCCCAGCGTCGCTTCTCATCCTACTATGAATCCTACCAATCCTCCTATAGAACTTGTAAAGGAACTAGTTGTTATTCCTCCTAGTTCTCAACATGTGTCAAACAAAGTGAAACGTAAAAAATCTGCTAATGAACATCGTAAGAAGTGTAGGGCTAATGCTAGGGCATGTGCCTCTGTTCTTCAAAATTATTTACCTTCTTTTGACCAACCTATGCTTGATGTGTTGAAAGAAGTTAATGTTCATAATGATGTTAAGATGAAATATTATGATGATTCTATTCACATCTTAGATCCTATTTTAATTAATCTTGATGAGGAAGATACTCTTGATGATCCTATTGATCCTAGTGATGAATATGAGACCATCGAACTTGATACTGATTTACCTCATATGCTTTCAACTCAATTGATTATTACACCTAGTATCAAACATCGTGGTTGTCAAGAGGATCCTTGTTTGGAACTGGCTATTATTCCTACTGTATTGGATAGAGTCCCTCTTACGATTTTCTCACCTTCCCTAAAAGATATAACCCAAAATAGGGAAAGTAGGCGATTCGTTTGATTGGCTTGTCCTTCATGGTAGCCCTTTTTGTGTTTGCCTGTTGTATTTTTCTTCTCCCATAATATGTTTGATAAATGTTTGTTAGATTCTTTTATATGACCCTTGTTACTTTTTTGGTGCAAGGTGATAAAGGAATCAAACCTATTTTACAATTCCTCTATATGTATCTTTACTCTTCTATATGTTTTTTTTATGTTATGTTGTACCTATTCTATTGTTTTTAAATGTTTTCCTTGTGTAGTCTGCTTGGATCTGCGACATGGTAGAACTGATTCTTTTTGGTCTCCATGTGGTGGTCTGAAAAGACTCTTCTTTGTAACTCTTGAGTTTTCTTTCCTCCATTATGGTTGTAGTTGTACTTTCTTTAGAGAATGATGTCAATTCATTTGCACTAATATCATATCTATATATATATATTATCTTATGATCATACTAACCACACAGCAGGTAGATCCCTTTTGTGTTCTTTTTATGTTTATGTGGTATTTCCCTTTATTTGACTTCATTTGGGGGCATCTCGTAGTGGAAATGTAATCAGTAGAGATGTTTATGTCTTTGTTAAAGCCATTTCTCCTGTTAAAGTGTTAGCAATGACTTTAACGTGGGGGCATACGCTCTACTCACTTTTTGCACACACACACACTTTCAAAATATTTTCAAACTTAAAACATTTTCCCTTTATGGATTAAAGACTAATCCTTAAAGCATGGATTTTTACCTTATAGGATCTCTTGATCCCTCTAGTTTAAATTTATACAAATCTCTTGATCCCTCGAGTTTCAATTTACAATGTTTTGATCCCTTAAGGTCGGAAGGTGTCCTTAATACCAGATCTTCCTGATAGGTTGACTAGTGAGTAGCCACATTCACTAGGCAGTTCAACTCCATCTTTCCAGTTGCACTATTTCCTTGTGTGGTTCACAATGGGGCATAAGTTCTCATTGGGTGAGGTAATCACACCCTCTCTCTCTTTCTCCTTAAATGGATATGTATCTCTTATCATGATCTTAGGATTAATAAATACTTAAGTCTCTGGGGGCTTGAGGATTCCTTTGTCCCTTTTGATTTCAATAAGATTATTTATTCTTCATGATCTCCTTTACCATGAGTTTGCATCGAGTCCGTACTCTTGCTAAAGTGGGGGCTAAATGTATAGTCAGAAAATGGAAGCACATCCATTGTATACTGGTTTAGCCTTCTAAGTAAGTGGTTTGGGGTCATGTCAAGTGCCTTTAATGGGTCTCAGAATTGGATCTAGCTTTTTCCCCTGTTCTGCCCCATTTTCCACTTTTCTCCAGCCTGTTTCTGGCACCCTAAACTACAAATTGAGAATTTTGACCTCAAGGTCAAAATTGACCTTTCTGGGTCAAGGTCAACCTTGACCTTGACCTAGGTCAGAATTGACCTTTTTCTGACCCAAGGTCCAAATTTCAAGTTTCCAGGGTTTTCGGATGTCGGTATTCAGAAAGATTTAAATCCTGCTTCCGGGTCGGCTGTTTCAGTCTTCGAAGTGACAATTCTTAAATTATATTTAATATAGGTCCACTTCTAGGGATATAGGTCTAATTGAAATTTAATTCTCCTATGTAGGCCTCTCTAGAAGATTGTGCCGTACATTTATATATAAGGAAGCCTTCTCCTTTCATTTTCTCTAGGCACAAAACTATCCAAGACACAAGAAGCAATTCCATCCATCCAAAATCTATGCATGATCTATTGAAGCAAGCATCTAATATCAAGAATTAAAGCATTCAATTCATCAAGGAGATCCATTGGTAGCCATTGAAGGATTCAAGCTCTATGGAGCCCTCTTGTTGAAGATTTCTCCATCCACATTCCTCCAAGCCTCTTCCTATTCAAAGATCCATTCAAGATTGGTATTGAAGATCTACAAGAAATTGATTTGATACATCCTACATTATACATCCATTTGGTACATACATACTTGTGGATCCATGGATTTGAATCCGCCACAAGGGTTTCCATACAAGCAAGGTGAATTTGTTCATTTACATTCTTTTATTTATGGAATTTCAATTATATTTTAATGTTAATTTCAAAACTGGGCTTTGACCAAGGCAACCCCCTTCCCCCAACAAACAAACCATTTTTCTTATAGGGGCAGGTTTGGAACAGTGAGTCAGAGTGCAGATTCAGATACCCTTTTAGGCAAACTAACAGGATCTAGAAACAAATTTTTTGTCGAACTGTGCAGGTTAGAATCAGAAATTCTGGGTCAGAATCGACATTCCTTTCTAGGTCAGAATAAAAATTTTGTTCTGGGTCAAAAGTGGAACTTTTGGGTCAGAATCAAAAATTCTAGGTCAAAGGTGACATTGACTTGAGGGTCAAAATCAGAACTGAGCCAGATCAGAAAAATATTTCTGGGTTTTGTCTGCCTCAGCGTTTCAGTTCCAAATCTAGTTGTAGATTGTCTAGAAACTTAGTGCAGACCCCTAAAAATATCATTCTTTATATCTATAGCATTTTGAGGTTAGTACTTTTCTCCTATTCATTTCAATTAAATTTTTTAATATTCCTAAATCTATCACACATTCTTTTCTATAAAACAGAATCTAAGGTCTTCCTCTTTACTCTCATTTCAAATCGATTGATTCATTTATGCATTGATCCTTCCTTTTGCGTTAATCAATTTGGGTCCTTCCTTTATGTATTTGAGGTTAAAAGTAACATCTTATATTCCCCACACATTTCTTATCTTATATTACATATCAAATCCTTACATTTTGGTGACATCTATTTCTTATGTTACAAGGTGTTATCAGTATCAACTAGAAATAAAACATCATTATAATGTTTCTCCACGAGTGATATCAGGATTCTTCTCCTTAATCTCATCTTTTTCTTGAACTCCACAAAATAATTACCCATTATAGCATCAAAATTCTCTCCTAATTGTTGAATGAACTGGGTAATCTGAACTGTTATTGGTCAGTCCTGACTCCATACAAAATTTCCAATTGTAGGAAAAATGTTTTGTACATAAAAGAATATGCAAACAATTAAGGAGCCAAACTTACACGTAGAGTTCTTTGCCTTCCTTATTGATGATAGGTTCTCGACAAGTTGAGTCAACTATAACTTGGCAAGATCATAAGTATGATCCTTCTTTACTATTTTCCATGCCTGATCAACTACTACACATGGGACACCGTCCGATCTGCTGGATTAATAGAATTTGTGTGCAATGACTCTGACTCTGAAATCAATGTATGGATCGGTGATCATAGAAATTTTCAATCGTTGTTTGGTCCACTCAGACAAAGTGAACTTTTTAATATCCTCCTTTTCTAACAGCGCATTGTACGCTTCCCTTGCACAATGGGATAACCAGTAACTCAATGAATAATGTCTATTGTTATATTTACTAGTTCATTTTCCAACCATAGACACATATCATGTGTACTTCTCAACACAATCATGATCCATTCAACCTTAAATTCGTGCGGGAAGTCTAGGGAATGGAATAACCCTTTCTCGTCAATATGTTAGTGATCAGCCTTTAAAGATCCATTTTCACATAGTTTAACATACGCTTCCCTCAATTCAAAGTCTCCAACTTCGCCAAATTTGCACATATGACATGCTCGCACATCATGGATCATGAGTACCTTAGGTGGAATCGATGATAGGGCTCCCATAAGATCTCCCTTCATCGCAATTTCAAGAATGGCTCAAAAACTTGGTAGTGGACATGCGTTGCTCCTGACCAACTGAACATTCATCATTGCCTTGTCTTGTCTTTTCATGCCAACGGGTGAACTAGCTACCATTTCTACAAGTTAGGGTTCGTAAAATAGACTCTGTGTAACTCAAAAACAATGTGTCTTCAAAATATTTAATACTTTTCATCGATGCACAGGTGGAATCTTTTCAAACTCTGTTCAAATCACTCTTGAATTTCATTTAGAATGCTCTGCAAATGCTAATCACTCTTTGGAATGAAGAATGAACACCTAAACTGATTATATACCCTTAAACTATCATATTAGGTCTTCAATAAATTCTTCGTGCAGTGGTAGGTGGATAACAGCTATTCTCGGTCCTTGATTAAATTTCTCGGTTATCACACACCACTCGGTCAGAATAGTGACTCGGTGACTACTAACGCTTGGTCGACATATCAGCTTCAGTCAATATGGAAGCTCGCAATATGTTGATACTGATGTTCGACATCAAATATTCATTATAGTTCTTTTTCTCAGTTCTTGCCCCAGGTCAGTCCTAATGCATCTTAATTTATGTAGATATGTACTTTAATGCATCTTATGTTAGGAACTAGTGTAAAGTATAGCATTTTGAGAAAACAATTCCTTACATACCTTTCTACGTAATTTTAAGTAGTGTGATCACCTGATCCATTGGATTGGGTGATCTCGGCTTCACTAGATCTACTATTGCTCGCATCTTCTTTCTTTTTCCATGTCAAATTCATCTGACTCCTTATCTGCTCAATAGTTGGTGTCGGGGATTTGGTCTTGCAATCTCTCTTGGTATGACCGATCTTTTGACAACTATAGCAAATCATACTTCCATTCATCCAACTTTTGGATTTACCTCTAAAATGTGTACTTATACAATTCTCTGCAACATAACCATATTCATTGCAATAATAATAATTGTTCCTTGTATTATAATCCCAATTGAGTGTGTTAACTTTCCTTGGTGTATTGCCTTGTTTCTTGGATGTCCATTTGGATTTTGCATTGGATCTGCAATCTTGGGTTCTATGACCAAATTTTTGACAATTGTAGCAATTTCCTTGGAATCTAGGTGAAGTAGGTGTATTTCTAGTCTTTGACCTGCATTCATGTGCCTGATGTACATGCTTCTTATAGTAAAAATAGTATCCATTGAATTTAGGTTTAGGATTTGACTTACTATTCTTGCTTCGGCATATGTTTGTTGTTCTTTAGTTCGCATTCCTCAATTCTTCACTCTTTGATGATTCTCCTTCTTCAGTGGAAGACTGGTGCTTGGTATCTCCAAGTCCAGATGTTTCACTATTCCTTCTTGCTGATCTCATTAGTTCCTCAAAGTATCTCAATGCTTCATTTTGTTTGTTTATCCTCTCAATAAGTTCTCTTTTAGATCTCTACTCATTTTTCAGTTGATTGTTCCCAGATCTCAGATATGTGATTTCAATTTCTTTTTTTTATCTCCTTATTTGCAAATAATAGTTGGTTGACCATGTCTAACTAATTTTTGGTGAGCTTCTACACATCACTAGTCCTTTCATCAAGTCTGGTAGCCATCTGTCTCTTGTCTTCTTCTGCAATTGTCTTGTCTTCCTCAGCTTTCTTCTTCTGATCAATCACCTCACATAGTTTTATTGATTGAGTTTCTTGTTCTATCTTCAGAATTTTGACTTGTTCTTTTAGTGTGTTGTTCTTCTCCAATAGATTTGCAATCTTTGCATTACTTTCTTTTGAATCTTCATTGTCAAGTAGACCTTCAGTGTCTTCTTCTTTATATAGAGTATCTTTCCTCTGAGTTGCTAATTCCTTCCTAGCTTTTAAGGATTTCCTCAATTCTTCTCTTGCTGTCTCAAGATGTTGTAGTGTCAGCTGAATATCAATTTTTTGATTCTCAATGACCTTTCCTAACTTATAAGCCTCCATTTCCAAGATCTTAACTCTCAAGTGGTTAGACTTCTTTTAAGAGAACAATACTCTGATACCAATTGTTGGAAGTCTAATATGGGAAAACAGTAATTGAAAGGGGGGTGAATCAGATCTATGAAACTTCTACCAATTCTAAACAAATTGATTCAACCATGTATTCATAAACATAAACTAAAATTTTGTAAAGATTTAAAATCTAATTATGAACACATAATTCAAAGATTTTGGTAACCCAGAAACCCTTGAAAGTAAAACTGGGGTGGGGATGACACCCACAAAACTTCACTACTACAGTAATAATGTGTGCCTGTTAGGGCTACAAATTTTTGATCACTTTTGATGATCTACCCTATGAGGGGTCTTCCCTGTTACGAGCTTTCAGACATAAAATCTACCTTGTTAAAGGATTTAAACTTACAACAAAGTAAGCACTTAGTTAAGATATTTACAAAGGCATGTTAGGACCACTCTGTTAAGAGATTTACCCTGATTCACTTGTTAGAATGTATCAGTACCTTGTCCTTTGGTCTACACTATAAATGTTGATAACATGTCTCCTCTTTCCAACTCTTAGCTAATCTCTCAATGTAATTTATCTATGTTCTACTCTTCACTTCTCTGCTCGGTCACTAGTCTATCTAGTCAATGCTTCACATATGCAAAACATGCATATAATTTTGATCTCTTCTCTTCACATCTACATCCAAACATATAATTTATAACACACACAGATACATACGGATTAGGGTTTGAAGCATCCCATTTATAGATCATCAAGATCAAGATCAACGATCTAGATCCATCATCTGTTGCCGCTTAGGCATCCCTAATTTTGAATGGTTGCATGGCTTGCATAGGGATTCATGATCATAAAAATAACACATAATTAATGCATTAAATCTTTATGCATGATCATTAAATGCTCCATATAAGTAAGACAAAATGGTTTACCTTGGTTTTTGTGTCATTCCAAACACATATAAAAAAATTGTTTTGCTCGGCATACCCAAAAACTGGTGCTCGATCAATATTGTCTCGCTCAACATAATTGTATGTTGTCGCTCGACAATAACTCTTCTATGCAACTTGAAAATAATTCTTCTCGGCATCCATTGAGTACTCAAAAACCTCCAACTTTCTCGACAATAACTATTGCTCTGTCTCGGCCTTAGTGGGATGGGTCGGTCGCAGTGATGACCAACCAACCTACCTTGATTATGACTGAGTGTGGGACACTAATAGACAAAAAAACTTGGATATCAACACCTACCTCACACTTTATACTTGTGTCTATCTCCTCTCTCCCTCTCTCTACATACATCATCACCACTCCCTACCAATATTTATCTACATACCTCTCTCTCTCTCTCTCTCTCTCTCTCTTTATATATATATATATATATATATATATATATATATATATATATATATAACCACCTCTCACATTATACTTATGTCTATCTCTCCTCTCACTCTCTCTACATACATTCTCCTCACTTTCTTCCTACCTTTATTTCTCTACATACCTCTCCTTCTCTCCCTCCACCCATATGTGTGTATGTGTGTGATTTTGTATATATATCCACTCTCCCTATATATCCATCAATTTATCTCCCTTATCCCTCTCTCCTTATCTCCACTCTCCCTCTTTGTGTGTGTGTGTATTTTTATATATATCCACTCTCCCTATATATCCATCCATCTATGTCCCTTCTCCCTCTCTCCTTATCTCCACTCTCCCTCTTTCTCTACCTACCTATCCCTCTATCTCTCTCTAATTTTATCTTTCCTCTCTAATTACTTCCCTCCATACTTATCTCTATCCCATGTCTCTCTCCTCCTACCTAGATCTGTCTCCCTACCTATCTCTCCCTCTCTCTAACTCTTTCTCACTCTCCTTGCTTATCGACTTATCTCCATCTCTCCTCCCCATCTATCTATCCCTCTCCACTTTTCTCTATATCTCTCTCTTTCTCTCTATACTCATCCCTATCCTTACCCTCTCTCTACATATGCCTCCCTCCCTCCTCTTTCATCTCACTATTTCACCTCTCTCTACACCTATCCCTCTCTACCCCTCTCTACATACCTCTTCACTCCCTCTCTCTTTTTATCCATCTTTGTCGTTCTTCCCGCCTCTCTCTATACCTACCTCTCCTTCCATCCACCTTCATGTCTATGTCCATCCCTTTCTACTTGCATCTATCTCACCTCTCTACATACCTCTCCACTTATTTGTATATCCCCTCCCACTTTACATACCTCTCTCTCTCCCTCCATTCATCTTTCCCTCTCTATTTTATTCTTTCTCGCCTCTCTCTCTTAGACTCTCTTCTTACCTCTCTACTTATCTCTATCTCCCCTCTCCATCTCTTCTTTTGGGATAATAGTTCCTTTACCAAGAAAATAACTAGCCTTAGGGGAGGATTAAAATAAATGGAGACATTCTTCAATAAGAAAGAAACATGGTTTTTAACCTGATTCCTAAGAAACACTCATTTGGGAATTATCAATCAAGCAATATAAATTATGTTTTGTGAGATAAATAGTTAAGAAAAAACTAGTAAAAATAAAGAAGTAGACCCTAGTATAGAGGAATTACAAGTCTACAAGGCTATTTAATGTAATTTTTTTGGCTTCCTTAGTAGATTTTTCTATTGAGATCAATAGGAAATAGGGAAAACTTAATAGAACCTTGTGTCACAAATGATTGACTAAAGGAAAGATATAATAAAAATACATTTAAATCAACCATCTAATGTAAATTACTTTATGAACATCAATCTTACTTAGTCCTTAGGTGAGGGAAATTCATCCTTATTGAAACTATTTTTAAACTTAATGATGCTCTCATCATTAATGAGAAAATGATTAATGCTTTCATCATCCTTGATTTTGCTCATTCTATTCATTTTCTCCCTTCAATTTTGATCCCCTTTATAGCAGCATTTTCTTTCTCCATAACCTTGAAGTTAAATCCAAATTGAATCTAGCTTCTATTGTAGTAATTCATAACCTAGATAGAGAGAATTTGGTCAAGTCCATTCAAGAATTTGAAATAAGTAGTAATATCTCCTTTATAGATAGAACATAGGTTTTTATCATTTTTAGTTTCTTCATGGTAGTTAGGATCTTCTTGGAAGATTTCATCACCCATAATTAGATTCACATCATAATAGAGATAGCAATATAGAGATTGGAATATGGTAGAGCTCTTAGTAAGGATACATTTAATATTTTGAGAGAAACAACCTTTTTTACAATAAATATGCAATATTAAGAGAAATCACACACACAAATTATATATTTTTTTAAATTTCCTTTGCATACTGATAAACCTATAGATTTTTGTGTGAAGCGCATCTTAATAAAGTAAGAAAGAGTAATCAAGAGCCACCTATTTGACATATCTCTCATGGGTTCGCCAAGTGATGATAATAACCATCAAATCAATATTCATGCAAATTGAATCTCTTATATTACCCAATAAATGAAAAGAATCTTGATCCTCCTTCTATCCATAATTTTTGTCAACATTGTCATTTTGATTTAGATAAGGTATAGACATAGGGAGATTGATAAACCTATGTCAACAATGCCAGCAACACATGTTACTTCTCTCATTGGCTCGAGCTTTTGTCACTTTATTCCATTCTAGACAAGTATGAATAACTTTGACCTTCTCATATTGTAGAAAAAACCTTGTATATCATGAATCATATCTTGTATTTTCTAATTAGGTATATAAACACCTTGAATAACTTCAATAATAGTTTTTGGATCACCTTCATATCTCACATTTTCCAATTAGGTATAGGAATAACTTGAATAGCTTCAATAATTTTTGAATCACCTGCATATCTTGTATTTTCCAATTAGGTATAGAAATACCTCGAATAGATTCAATAATAATTTTTGAATCACCTTCAATATGTAGATTTGAAATAGCTAGGAGGTAACCAATTCATATTTGAAAAAGCAACAAAGGCTTTAGCTTTGAATTATTTGTCTTGAAACCCAACCCTCCATAATAAGTTACTATCTATTACCCTTGATTTATCTTATAATGAGCTACCACCACTCACAATTCCAAGATTACCCTTGGAGGCCCCATCAAAGTTTATTTAGACCTAATGAGGAAGAGGGAGTTCCCTAGAGGAGTTACCTAAACCATTTATATTCGGTGAAGTCCACTTTATTTGAATATTTTCAACATGTTGATTGTAAATATATTTAAATATTTTCACCTTGATAGAAAAACCTTGAGAATTGTATCTATAAATATCATTTAGCAATCTACTTTTAAGAGAATTCATAATAAAAATTTGACTTTGCAGCTACAATGTAACCTATCATTTGCAAACCTAATCTAGAACAAATTCAACTCAACACGTGTAAAAAAAATAATGTTTTAATTATCATCCCTAAATAGGACTATTTAGTATGTTTCTAAATTCTAAGACACATCAACTTCAGTATCTTTATCAATTGACAATTAATCTTCAGTTATAAAACTAAATATGCTCCTCATTTATTACCATTTATAAAAAGACGATACTATTTAATTTTATCTAACCAAGATCATTTTACTTCGCTCCATCTAAACTCCACCCATATTTACCAAATTAAACTATAAAAAACCTCCTTTCCCCTTTTCAATAATTATAAATAATACAAAAATCCCATGAGAACCATCATAGCACTCTTTATGAAAATTCCATAAAACATCAGAGTTATAAGGAGTTCTAATTTCTGGTTATTCAAATTTAACTCTTTCTGCAAGTTTTCAGAAGTTTCCCAATTGGAAAAAGCTTTGACTTCTCAATTGAAAGATACCTTTATTAAAAAATAATAATGTGGGTTTCAAAATTTAAATGATAAATACGTTATAGTTATACTTTGTAGTCAAAACAATCTGCGTAGCAATTCCATACTTTGGCAATTAGCAAACAACGTAGAGCTCACGCTTTTCCGTTATAGAAATTGGTCTATTTCAGGGTGGGTTTTCCAAAGAAAATTTTACGATGTTTTGAGTTGATTGAAAATCCTTATGATGATAAGAACTCATCATTGAAGCAGAGATGCAGAGATATTAAAGTTTGAAAGCAGAGATACAGAGGTATTAAAGTTTGAAACCGTTACCTCTTACTCTCTGCCAAGGACTTCTAAACTCTCTTTTATAAGCACAGATTCGGCTTGGTGAGATTGTAGAAGACTTGACAGATTGTAAGATGGAGCTGCTTCAATATCTTCACATTTATTATTTGATGCATTCTGAGGTATGATTCTTCCACTTTTACAGTTTTTCTTATAGAAATCTTTTGATTATCTCCATCATTGTTTTGAATGACCCAGATCTGGGTTTTGCATGTAAAACTATGAAAAGTTGTCAATCCTCAGTTTTCCCATTGTTAACAGAATAACATAGTGTAGACTATGTAAAAGTACAGAGAACATGTAGATTTGAGATTCTTTGAGGATCCTGTGGTACTGATAGAAATATAGACACGTCATTAGATAAGGCAAAACCAGATACATGTTGGGAAGTAGTCTTATCATTCATTTTTTTATTTGGGATGTAGGTGTGTTTTGGAGTATGTGGTATGAACATATTCTAGATAGGGAATCACAAGGGATGGTAGTGCATCATTTTGAGCATCTTACAATCATAAGTCTCATTATTCACTGCAAATTAAGATATTATAGATAACATTAGCTATCATTGATCATTTATTGCGACATGTCATCCGATATCATGTAGGTTAGGGGGAGACTAGACCTCGTGACCTCGTGCTTTATCACAAGAAGCTCTCACCAATCGAGCTAGGCCCCTAGCCCCTATAGATCTTTAGTGTTATTTCTTTTTAAAAAATAGATTATTGATATATTCAACAATTTCTTTATAGAAATATATATGTTTATCTTTTAGCTCTTGTAGGTGTGCAAGACCTTATCACTTTTCAGGGGCTATCCAGCCCTTCGATTATTGATATATTGATCGAATTCTCCATAGAAAATTTGTATGTTCATCTTTGAGCTCTTGTTGAAGTGTAAGACATCATCACTTTTAGGGGGCTATTTAGCCATTCTCTCTTCCTCCTTGTCTTTTGGGGTTAATGTTTCTTACATCTTGGGGTTCTTTATCGTGTATACAAGTAATTAACATTCCTTGTATTTCTCGAGTTCAGTTTTCTTTTATTTCTATTACACCTAGACGGGTGTTGGTCTAATATTTGTATTGCATATATCATATTATCTTTATGTAAGTAAAAAAAAATTCTATTACTTAGGTAAGATAAGATAATAAATACATAGACTTCCCTTTCTTTTTGAGATACTAGGCTATCCTTATTGAATTTGGAAATTTAGAGGCTATATATAACAATTTTTCTTTTCTTTTATTTACACATATCTTGGTAAGATAACATAGTTAAAACTAGAAACCCAAGATGTTGAGGTAACCATTAGAAATGAATGACCTAGATCTTTATTATGCATGTAAACTATGAAAAACTATTAATCACTACTTTTTCTATTTTTCTATTGTTGATAGAATAACATTGTTAAAATGGAACCAATATGTAAAATGACAAACCACATGTAAGTTTGAGATTGACTACAAATCCTATAGTATTGATGAAGTATAAGTTTATCCTAGAAATATAGACATGTCATTAGATAAGGAAAGCCCACATACATATTGGAAAATAGTATTATCACTTTTTTTTATTAATTTTCTAGGATGTAGTATTTTGCAATATGTGATATGACTATGTCCTTAGATAGGGAATTTTAAGGGATGGTAGTGCATGTCATCTACTTTTACATTATTTTGAGTATCTTACAATTATATGTTTTCATTATTTATTGGGAAGTTAGATAATAAAGCTATAAAACTAATTGTATTGGTGTAATTATTATAAACATGGTGATGTTATCTAATTAAGTATTTTTATATTTATTAATAAATTAATGATATTCTGACTCCATTTTCATTAATCATACAAGGTACATGGATGCATGATGATGGACATATATGTGCATTTGGTTACCATAGGTATGTTCTCTGTGAAGATTAACTTCTACTATCTAAAAGAAATGATACTCAATCATTGATGGAAATAGACATTTATAAAGAAATAGTACATAATTAAGATGCATGATATTATTTTTATAGGAGTTAGATTCTAGCATACACATACATTTATATAACCCCTTTTTGTGACCATTATTAATATTTTAAAAAATAATAATTGAAACATCTTTTTTAATATGTATATAGAAGTGTTGGCATTTTTTATGTTGTTACATGGAAAATTTGATTGCTATGAACTTTTCTTAATATGTTAATACTTCAAACTATATTTTGCATATATTCAAAAAAGGGAATCCTAAATGTTAATACACACCTTGAATCAAGGTGTATAACTTCTTGTGCGTCTCCTTTATAGGTCATTCAAAATTAAATATATTTAGTTTAAAATTATAATTAAATAATAACTAGCAATAATGAAATCAACAAGAGACACATTGTGTCTAGTTTCTATTGATGATTTATTATTTGAAATTGTATTTCCAGTAAAGGATATTTGAATTGCACAAATTATGTAGAATTATATAGTAAGTATGATTTATTTTGTAAACTAACACTATACCCAATAGGTGTAATTGTTGGACAATATACAAGTTCAATACTAAATTTTGTGAAGATAAATAGGTATCCAATAAACCAATCAAAGCATGAGATACAAGGTTTAGACAACTACAACATGAAAATTAAAACTTGTATGCAAATCTAAAAATTAAGTTGCCAGTAATATCAAAATCCATGCTTTGATCCTTCTTAATGATGCCAAAAAATAGCCTAAATATTGAATTCTTAATAGCCTTATCTTATGTGAACTTATAATTTCAAAGAGTAGAGAATAATATCATCATAAGACAGTAGTAGTGAGGCACAAATCAGAAACATAAGATCATCACATAACATAGGATTTACGTGGAGAAACACTTGTGAGGGTTGCAAGAAGAAAAACTCCACCAAGAAGAGAGGCTAAGTATACATTATCAATAAAAAATGTGATTACAATACATTCACTTTCATTCTCATCTTTACCTCCAAAATAAGAGCATCTATGTACTTGTGAACAACCTTTGTATTCCTCCCACGTGTCTTTGTTCCTAAATATTAACTCTACATACAACCATTTTTCATTATTTTCCAACTCCAAAAATTTGAATTTATAGAATAGAAAGAGTTTCAAAACCACAAAAAAAGGCATCCAAAGATAAATATTCATTCCAAATGACCATAACCCTTGTAGTACTTCCACAAAAGTAGAAAGGGTACTAGCTTTGGCTCCAATACATTCCCTCTAGCTTGGGCACCAAATCATGCGAGATAAGCATTACATTAAATGTAAAACATGATGGAATACCAAGAGACATCTATTTCCTTTTTTATTCCCACACTTGGATAATCCCAAAGGTCACTCATTTGTCCTCTTCCCAATACATTAATGATCTTATTATAGTTGTCCACATGTAGGGAAAATAATATGAAATAATTGTCTTCACAACCCACCTTTAATCTTATTAATTGAACTCATCACCCATTATGAATGTATTACAAAAAATAGTAAGAATAAATACTGTAAAATATATTTAAAAATACACCCTAAGTTACCTAGAACACTTTCCAAGGATTTTGGAAAGATGTCATGGGATTTACAGGGTATATGATACCTTAATCCTAACAATAATGCTCCTTTGTAATAATCTGTATCCATCTAGAGCTATTATATGAGTAAATTTTTTAAACATTTAATTAATATTGAAAATATAATAAATCATGGGATTGAAAGATATAAAAGTGACTATGATAGATTAATTCTATTTCTCTAAAAATAGATAGAATTATGACTATGATTATTACACTTGGTTACATTCTATTCTTTAAATTCTATGATCATTTTTATGACATCTAAAAACCTAAGTTCTTGATCTGGAATAAGTGAACTAGGGCATATCTTTGAATATGAAAATTGTAGACACCCTAAAATGGACAGGCTTGCAACTTTACATTAAAAACACTAATTTTCATCTATTAATTAATGGTTTCTTAATCATTAATTAATCATCTATTTTCTTCTAAATTCATTTTCTCAAATCATCTAATCCAATTCTCAACATTAATTAAATAATTAATTTTATTTAATTAATTAGCCTTTAAATGATTATTTACCAATATTTAATCAATTAAACTCAATTTCCTATAGTTTAAATCCAATTATTTAAACTTACTAATTTATTCTTCCAATTAAATTAATTTCAATTAAATTAATTTAATTTCATCAAAATAAAGCAATTCTTAATTAAAAAGAATTCAATTATCTCACATGTTGAAAA
>MU223857.1:282867-299239 GCA_018584345.1 Thuja plicata
GGGGGGGGGAGTGTGTGAGATGAATAATAGAAAGAGAGAAGAGAGATAGAGAGGTGAAAAGATCGATGATAGATTGATTAGAATCAAATATCAAAGTGGGGGATAGTTATGAAGGGAGAGACAAAGAGGACAGGAGTGGGAGGGAGATAAATAGGAAGAGGAGAGGGTGGAGATGAAGAGATAGAATGTTAAAGATAGATAGATAGATAGATAGAGAAGAGCAAAGAGAAATAGAGGAAATGGGATATATATATATATATATATATATATAGAGAGAGAGAGAGAGAGAGAGAGGTAAGATAAGATAGAGATAGGGAGGGAGAAAGAAAGAGTGTCTATGTATGTGAGTAAGAAAGATATAAAGGTAGGGATAGGGAGAGTGTGTGAGTTAGAGAGAGACATATGGATATAGAAATAGAGAGGGATAGAGATCTATAAATATAGGTCACAATATCATTGTTTGATATATATCTTACTATCGGTGTAACCATTGCAGCCCTCAAAGGTGCAAGTGCTAGTAAATAAGAATTTAAATTTATAAGTAAGGATATAATTTAGTCAGTTACTCTAAAGATATCATTGTTATTGGCAAAGCTTCAAGCTATTGAACAAAATTCATTTAATCATTTCTTTAAAAAAAAATATGAGTTCTATATCAACTAAAAATATAATTCTACGACAAATAGATTATAGAAAAGAAAGATGACACTTGAAATTTTGAATCTCAATCTTCTATGAACATTACTATTTTTAATCAAACTTCGTGTTTGATGACTAACAAGTCTCTACTATTATATTCATATTAGCATTTCACATTAGCTCTTCCAATCTAATAATTACTTGTTTTTTTTATGTGATGGACTATAACGATGTCAAGTTCATAAGTGAAAAAAAAAAAACAATTAAAAAAAATGAATGTATCTTCAACAATCTATTAAAGCTATCATTTACCATTTTAGACCCAAAAACTCTACATTACATAATATAATTCAAATTTATGTTACATACAAATTATCAATAATTTAAATTGAATTTTTTTCACAAAAACTTTCAACCAATTTCTTGTAAATACAGATTCAACAATACATTACCAACTGCCAATCAAGAACAATGAAATAAATAACAACACATTTTATAACAAATGTTTTATGCAACTCTGTTGCTCCACCTGAGACTATGTGTGAAGGAGATTGTATTGAAAATTCCTGATCCCCTTCTAATTGAGTATTTAGAATGGTTGGGAGATTCCGTGGCACTATAAGAAGATGGGTCTCTCGTGTTTGGAAGCTGAAAGGTTGGAAGTCAATGTAACTGTGCAATGTTTAACAATTGTTTCCTCTTCTCTTTTTCAGATTTTGAGATTTTTCTTTTGGAGTCTTTGCCAGAAGCCCAAATGGCCTCTGTCTTGCTAAATGGTCCACTAGTTTCAACCCTCTGATTGACTTCAAGTTCCCGGCTTGGGTTTGGTTACCGGGTTTGCCTTCGGAGGTTTGGAGTGAAAAGTAAGTATGGAAAATGGTGCAAGTAATTGAAGATGAAAGTTCTCTGCTTGTTTGTTATCAATAAACAAACAATGAAAATGTCCAGATTCAAACTCGAGGACTCTCACATATACCAAATTAGATTTTAGTTTGATTAACTTCTTCGAGAATAATACAAGCAAAGTGTTAAACAATAAAACATAAAAAAACACATGATTAGACAAAGTTGAAAACTTATTTACATTCAATATTCCTTTATTTATCTAAGCCTTGAGCTCCGAAAGTAAACATGGTGGTCCAAATCTGAATTAAAACGTATTTAAAACTAAGTCAGTCATGAGCAGAGAAGTTGAGGCTCAATCCCAAACAAAAAACGACAGAACGAAACGGCACCGAACTTCCCAAACTGGAAAAAGCTTTGAAACATTTTTTATTAGACAAATGAATCCACGGAGCAACTCTGTCCTTTGGCACTTAGTAAACAAACGTAGAGCTCACGTCTCTCCATTACACCTGTTGACCGGATTCTCCAACTCCAACTATTCTCATCTTACAGTCTTTTTCTCTAATACCCATTATTCTCATGTTACAATCTTATTTCTTTGACATCTTAAACCAGGTCGGTTTCTCCAAAACCCATGATTTTCATGTTACTATCTTATTTCTATGACATCTCAAACCAGGTGGGTTTCTCCAAAACCAACTATATCCATGTCACAATCTTATTTGTTTGACATCTCAAACTTGGTGGTTTTCTCCAATCCATTTCTTATATAAGAAACTGGTGTGAATTGTGATGATAAAGATTAACATTCACCTGTTGCCCGGATTCTCCAACACCCATTATTCTCATCATACAGTCTTTTTCTCCAACACCCATTATTCTAATGTTAAAGTATTATTCACCAAGACCCATTATTCTTATGTTACAATATTCTTATTTGTTAGAGATCTTAAACTAGGTGGGTCAGTATTAGTCTCCAAGACCCATTATTCTCATCTTAATTCTCATCTTACAATCTCATTTGTTTGAGATCTCAAACCAGGTGGGTTTCTCCAATACATTTCTCATATAAGAAAGAGATTCGAATTGTGATTTTAAAGATTCAACATACAAACCAGAGATGCAAAAGATTAGAGCTTAAGATGTTTACCTCTCACTCTCTATCAAGGGCTTCCATACTTCTTTCATAACCATAGATTTGGGTTGAGGAGATGACTGAAGCCTTGATAGATTGTGAGAAGTAAATCTCATCTAGCCAAAGTGATAAGATTTATCCACTACACTTTTTCAGATCCCAAACGGCAGATTACAGATCGAACTCTTTTGCTGAATCAGGGTAAGATAACATGCATTCTAAGGTGAGTCTTCTCATCCAAAAGGAAAAATTTCAAGATTTCTTATAGATAGAATGTTTCTTCCTATTGAAGATTGTTTTCCACAGAGATCTTTTGGTTGTCTCTTACAGTAGATCATTCACCATTGAAGCAGGTGAATGACTCATATCTGGGTTTTCCATGAAAACAATTGTACCCACAGCATTAGATTAGGTAAGCCCACAGACATCTTGAAAAACGGTTTTTTCTAATATATTTTAAAAGTAGTTTTATTGTAATGTATTTACTTTGGATGTAGCTGCCTTTTGGAGTATACGTTGTATTAATATATCCTAGATAGCGAACTGTAAAGCAGTGCAGACCGTCTACTTCTAATCTTGTTTTACATCATTTTGAACGTGTGTCTAAATATATTGTTATCGCATTTAACATTATTTAATATTTAGTAAATAAATTTATAATTTTTATGAGTACTTTTTATTAAACTTATTGGAGAACTAGAGAGACCATTTATAGAGGATCTCTTCTTACATGGCCAGTTCTGGGGGCATCATTTACCACACTTCACTTGTTCAAACATGTGAGTTCAATAGCCTAGCGTAGGCACAAGGTTTCGGAGCTCAGTGGCCCAGCACCAGATGTTCTACGAAGTGTTTCTACCATGACACTAAATGTCTAAAGACTAAACTTTAAATTAATAAAAGAGAAATAGAACAATATTCATAAAAGAAAGGTAGGGTGGTAGACAATACACCCACAAGTTTATATTTTGAATTGACTAGTTAATAGTAATAAATAGTTTGAATAGTTAGGATTAGATTGTATGGTTTGACCTAGTTTGTGGGGGTTATGTAGCCTTTGTCTTTCAATTTTAATTTTTTTGTTTGGGTGTCAACAGTTTATTCAATATATAATTGTCAACCATCATGCTATACACTAAAAATTTCGGATTGGGTAATTAAGGGCATGTATTATAAACCATCCCACGACATTAGCAAGAATGAAATAACAAGAAGAAGGAAGAAATAGTGTGAATCAGTCCAAATAGAAATCTAATTTCAAATCTCTATCTTTCCATCATACACTAATCTCATAAGATACTTTCATCTAGCATTGGGTATATGGCATGCATATAAAATTATACATCACATTTCTAGAGGATTAGGTTGCAAGCTCAAGAAAAGCTAAGGTTTTCTCCTCTCACCTCAAAGTAATCCGTTGTTCTTTTCAACACATCTTTTCAAGCGCTAGATGCAAAAAGACACATGCACACCAAGCCTAAAAGTTATGATTGAAGAACATGTATGCACACCATGGTTTAGTTTGAGACTAAGTTATACAATTTGACCCTATCTATAACAATGCAACCATTGGTAGAGTTATTTCACCACCTCTTAAATATTTGATCTACGTTTATTTTTCTTTGGTTACATATTGTAACACATTTGCATGTAAACAACAAAACAATAAAAGGTCAAATCTACACATCATTCAAAAAAAGCTATAAACTTTTATACCTCACCAACGTTTTAATCTTAGTTGTTTAGATGTAATCATTTGTAGTGCTTCATTGTATGATTAGATCTAAATCATGAGTAGAGATAAGTGGTGTCATGGATTTTTTGAAAAAAAAAATCTCTAAAACAATTGAACCCCGACATGTGTACCGTATATATACATTTTTTAGGCTGTTTTTTCACTCCAAATATTTCAGCAATTCTTTTGCTACTAGATCTTCTAATTATTAGGCTATTTTAATTCATCTTCCATGAAATATTTAACTAAATTCTAAATTAATATACATAAACTCACTACATTTTTCATAATGATGCCTCTTCGATGACATATTTTAGTGACGTCAATCTAAGTACAACCCTTTGGTCCATTAAAATATCTAATAATGAGATTACTCATAAATATTCATGCACTAATACTCCATCTCTTTTGATTACTTGTGATGTGGTTGTGCCCCACAATGATGATATCCTTCATGTCATTCGTCATATTGTTTCTTCTACAATCATTGATATTTCCACTTATAACTTCAATGCATTAAATTTTCTATTGAGATCTATACATTTATACAATATATCTAATGAGTAAATTATTAGAGAACCTAAGATACCTACATTTAATGGATATAAAGATACCTCCTTGTTAGCATAATGGATGCAGTGATGCTAAGTGATGCATTGATGAAGATTGGTACAGATTTGATAACAGGTAAATCAGTTATTTGGTTATCATTGATGTCAACTACTTGACTTAATGTTTTCAATATATTACCTGATATAGTGTAATTTTTCTATTCTTATGGAAGGTTATATCATGTGTGTTGATGTTAGCTTTTCCATAGCGACTTTTTATATGGAGAATTAAGTTGGTTATGTTTGAATAGACTCAAACCGGGTAATTGTTAAAACATTCAGTGATAGACCGTAAGTGATTTGATTGTTGTTTCAGATCGGTGAAGTATTTGACGGAGCAGACATAGGATATCATTATAAACAATGTGACCAAGATACATTGTATCTTACCTAAGATGATCTAGATCGTTCATATCTTGGATCTTGGATTTATTGTAAGTCAGTGGAAGTGATTCTATAAAGAAGAATAATTGAAAGAAGATCAAGAGAGAGAAGACATTTGATTGCAAATTGCAGAAGGATTTGAAGACAAAGTAAGAAAAGGAATCAAGTGTGATCAAGCTGAGGAAGAATATACATTATGGTGATGTATTTCAGAGCTTAAAAGGATATGATCATGCAGAGGTAGTGCAATTTTCACAGATCATTTTATTTGTTGCTTTCTAATCATTGTAACTATGAAATCCCCGAACAGGTTGGATCCTAATAGATCTTTCACTAATACATTTGGTACCAAATTGCAACGACAGTGTCGTTGCAGTTTTTTCGTCACAACCTTGTCGTCGTTGCAATTGCGACAACGACAAGGTTGTGACGGAAAAACTGCAACGGCACTGCCATTGCAATTTGGTACCAAATGTATTAGTGTTTATTATAAATCCTCTAACAAGGAGGCACATTAGCTTGTGTTTAAAGTCCTCTAACAAGGCTTCTCCTAATAGGGAAAATATCGTAACAGGTCTTAGGTAAATCCCTTAACCGGTTAACACCTAACAATGTTTTGTAAACCTTTAACATGGTAAATTCCTAACAGGGCGTATTCCAGAAGAGTACAAATTTTGTGGGTATCATCTCACACCGTGGTTTTTTCCCAGTTGGGTTCCCACATGATAAATATGGTGGTTACATTGTGTGATTGATTACTTATGGATGTATGCATTAAAAGTTTACTTATGTTAGTTGTTGCTATATGTTTTGGTGCATAAATTTTAAAGAAGTTGAATTAGTGGATTGTGTGGATTATTGATTCACCCCTCCCCTCTCAGTAATCAGACCTATATCAAAAATTGGTATCAGAGCTTTGGTGCCCAGATTGTGAAGGCTTAACAACATTGGGAAAATATATAAAGATGTATAAGAAGGAAGTACCTAAGTTCTCTAAGAAAATATTCTCTACATGGGTAAGAAGGATGATGTTGCATTTGTCTGGTATTGGAGAGAAAGCATTGAATCATCTTACAACGAAGTATGTTGACCCTTCTGGCATTCTAACTCCTGGTGAAATAAAAATAAGAGTTGAAAGAACTGCTAGCAAGTAGATTACCTAAAGGAAAAGGAAAGTATCAAGGAAAACTACCCTTAAAATGCTTTTCATGTAATAAAATTGGTCATATTGAAACTAGATGTCCTGATAATGATAGGAAGCATAAGTTCAAGAAATTTAGGAACTTCAAAGACAAGAGTAAGAAAGCATGCTACCTAGCAGAAGATGGAGTGACTGATGAAGAATCCGATGGAAGAGATGATGAGGAAGAGATAGTCTATGTTGCAATCAAAGAAGATCCCTCAACTAGTGTAGATGGAGATAGTGAGGAAAAAGCATTGATTTCAAGCATGAATTACAGTGGTGATTGGATAATAGATAGTGGGTGTACACATCACATGGCAATTGATAAAAGAAAATTTATTTCAATGGAAGAATGTGATGGTGGTGTAGTTAGATTTGGTAATGGTTGACCATGTGTAGTAAGAGGTAAAGGTTCTATAACACTTAAAGATACTACCAATTTTCATGATGTTTATTGGGCTAATGAATTAAATTATAACTTGTTAAGTGTTGCTCAGTTGAATAACAAAGGTTTTAGGTTGGAATTTAATAATGGTGTGTATAAGATCTTAGGAACATTTGGAGATTTTATTGCTACTGGTAAATAGAATAGACGTAACCTATTTCAAGTGAACTCTACTAATAAAAACTTCTTGTTTGCTAAAGTGGAAGATAGCTAGCTATGGCATAAAATATTTTGTCATGTTAATTTTGATAATCTGGTAAAGGTAAGCAGGCATAAATTTGTTAGAGGTTTTCCTACTCTAGCTAAGCCTGAAAATGCTATGTGTAAAGAGTGTCATTTGGGAAAGCTAACCAGATCTATTTTTACTAGTAAGGTCTATTCATCTCATAACATTCTTGACCTTGTTCACGCTGACTTGTGTGGACTGATGAGAACAACAAGCTACTATGGAGATAATTAATTTATCTTGTTTGTTTATGATTACTCAAGAATGTTGTATGTTATGTTTTTAAAGGATAAACTTGATGCATTCTACATGTTCAAGATGTATAATGTAAGAGTTGAAAAAGAAATAGGTAAATCACTCAAGTGTCGTAGAACTAATAGAGGGGTGAGTTTACTTCACATGAGTTTACAACATTCTGTGAAGAACATGGAATCAAGAGACAAATCTTAGCACCGAGAACACATCAACAAAATGGAATTGTTGAGAGAAGGAACATATCCATAATTGATTGTGCAAGAGCATTGTTGATACAAAAGGAAGTGACTCAAACATTTTGGAGAGAAGTTGTAAGTACTATTGTTTATACTTTGAATAGGGTACAACTCAAGAAAGGTACAAGAAAAACACCTTATTAACTATGGTATGGTCATACTCCTAGTGTCAATTACTTTCAAATTTTTGGAAGCAAATGTTACATAAAGAAGGGTGATCAAAATGGTAAGTTTGATTCTAAGAGTGATGAAAGAATATTTCTTGGCTATTCTACTATAATCAAAGCATATAAGTGTTTGATCAAGCATACATAAAGATTATTGAAAGTGCAAATGTTAGAATTGATGAATTTTCTGAAAAGAATGAGTAAGATAGCAAGAAGGAACCAAAAGACTATGGCAGGTTTCTTTATGTTTAATCGATGGAGTCAAAAATAGTACCACATGCCACTGAAGTGTTGAATGAAGCACAACTAGTGAATAATGATGAAGGTAATCAAAAGGATAGAACTGATACTCCCAAGGTATGTGAAACTCAATCATACACAAGATCAAATTATTGGTGACAAAAATGCTGGAATAATATAACAAGGATCAAGGTAAGAGGAAGCAATTGTCTAATATTTGACTTGAACCTAAAACTGTTAAAGATGCTTTGGAAATGATGATTGGGTTTTGGCTATGAAAGAAGAATTAGAACAAATAGAAAAGAATAACACTTAGACTTTAGTACCCAAACCTACTGACAAGAATGTTATAGGTACTAAATGGATTTTTAGGAATAAATTGAATGAGAAAGGAGAAGTGATCAAAATCAAACCAAGACTAGTTTGCAAAGGGTATGCACAAGAAGAAGGAATAGACTATGGTGAAAATTTTGCACCTTTTGCAAGACTTGAAGATGTAAGTATATTGTTAGCATATGTTTCTCATAAAGGATTTAAGGTATATCAAATGGATGTAAAATCTATTTTTCTGAATGATGTATCAGAAGAAGAAGTATACATTGAACAACCTAAAGGATTTGAAAAGGATTAAGGTAAAGATATGGTATGTAAATTGCATAAAGATTTGGATGGATTGAAGCAAGCTCCAAGAGCATGGTATGAAACGTTACATGCATATTTGATTAAGATTAGTTTTATAAGAACTAGTGACAATAGATATTTATATCTTAAATCTGAAAGTGAAGACATAACATTGATTGCTGAAATTTTTGTTGATGACATAATATTTGGTGGAAATGAAGCATTGAGTAGTTCATTTGCAAAGGAAATGAGGAAGGAATTTTAAATTTATATGATAGGAGAAATCAAATTCTTTAATGGACTTCAAGTACAATACAAAAAGAAAGGTATATACATAAGTCAATCAAAATATGTGAAGGAGTTTCTGAAAACTTTTGGCATGGAAGATTCTAAACCAATGGGAACACCTATGGTCACAGGCTGTAAGTTATCAAAGGAGGATGAATCAAAAGAGGTAAATGAAACTTTGTATAGATCTATAATCAGTAAACTATAGTATGTTGTGCATAGTATACCTGATATTGCACATGTTGTTGGCATTGTTGCAAGGTTTTCATCGAACACAAAGGACTCACATTTGGTTGCAGTAAAGAGGATCTTCAGATATCTTAAAGGAGCTGAAGATTATGTGTTATGGTATGGTTAGGGTGGAAATTTTTCTTTGAATGTATTTATTGATGCAGATTTGGCAGGAAATGTTGATGATAGGAAGAGCACAAGCGGTGGAGCATTCTTTCTTGGAGGAAGATGTCTCCTGGACTAGTAAGAAATAGAATTGCATTTCTCAATCTACTGCAGAGGCAAAGTATATTGATGCTACTCTTGATTGTCAACAAGAATTATGGATAAAATAGATTCTTGAAGGAATTCATTAGAAGGTCGCAGAACCTATTGTTATCTATTGTGATAACACTAGTGCAATAAATATTTCCAAGAATCCAGTGATGTACTCGAAGAAAAAACACATTGTAACAAAATATCATTTTCTAAGAGAGAAGGTACAAGAGAAGGAGGTAAGGCTTGAGTATGTGTCTACAAAAGAATAAGTTTCTGATATATTCACCAAGATGTTACCAAAAGATACCTTTGAATATCTTAGAGGTAGATTGAGGTTTATTCCCCTATATGAAGTTAATTAGAGGATGTTGTTGATTGCATTAGTTCATATGTGTTTATCAGAATATCATATGTATGAATTGATGTAGTGGTGGAAACTCCTAAGGGGGAGAAGTCTTAAGTTGATGTTGAAATGAAGTAATGAGGAATGAACATGCAAGATTCAGTAAAGTGTACTAAGAGATGATTGAATGATTTAACAACTTTGGCATTGTTGTCAAAGGGGGAGAATTCGTATGCACTTCCCACATGAGGAGAATATGTATTTTATACAAGGGGAAAAGATAAAGATGAAAGATGAAAGGGGGAGTATATGAAGATGACAGATTTGTATAATTGAGTGAGCAGACAAAAGTGGAAGATCATAGGCAAAGACAGAAGTGGAAACATTTTTGCAGAAATCAAAATGAAGAGAAGATATGAGAAGAAAAGTGATGTTGATAAGAGTGTTACCATCAATGAAAAAGGGGGAAATTATTAGCATAGCTGATGCAATGATGCTAAGTGATGCATTGATGAAGATTGGTACATATTTGATGACAAGAGAATCATTTATTTGGTTGTCATTGATGTCAACTACTTGAATTAATGTTTTTAGTATATTACTTGATATAGTGTAAGTGAATCATGAGTTGCAATATATTTAAAATGTTGATATTCTTATGGAATTTTATGTCATGTGTGTTAATGTTAACTTTTCCATCGTGACTTTTGATATGGAGAATTAAGTTGGTTATGTTTGAATGGACTCAAACTAGATTTAATTGCTAAAATAATCAATGATAGACAATAAGTGATTTGATTGTTATTTTAGATCGGTGAAGTATTTGATGGAGCGGTCATAGGATATCATTATAAACAATGTTAAGATACATTGTATCTTACCTAAGATGATCTGGATCATTCATATCTCAGATCTAGGGTTTTTTGTAAGTCGGTGGAAGTGATTCTATAAAGAAGAACATTTGAAAGAAGAACAAGAGAGAGAGAGAGAGAAGAGATTTTATTGTGAATTGCAGAAGGATTTGGAGATAGAGAAATAAAAAGAATCAAGTTTGATCAAGTTAAGGAAGAATATATAGTATGGTGATGAGATGCATAGGTAGTGCAGTTTTCATAGATCATTTTATATGTTGCTTTCTAATCATTGTAATAGTAAAATCCCCTAACAGGGTGAATCTTAATATCTATCTTTATTCTAAATCCTCTAAAAAGGTGGCACATTATCTTGTGTTTAAATTCCTTTAACAAGGCTTCTCCTAATAGGAAAAATATCCGAATAGGTCTTAGGCAAATCCATTAACCGGGTAACACATAACAGTGTTTTGTAAACCTTTAAATAGGGTAAGATCCTAACAGGGCGTATTCTAAAAGAGTACAAATGTTGTGGGTATCGTCTCACAACGTGGTATTTTCCCAGTTGGGTTTCCATGTGATAAACATGGTGTTTACATTGTGTGATTTATTACTTATGGATGTACATGCATTAAAAGTTTACTTATGTTAGTTGTTATTGTATGTTTTGGTACATAAAGTTTAAAGAACTTGAGTTGGTGAGTTGTGTGGATTAACTATTCACCCCTCCTCTCTCAGTAATCAGACCTGTATTAACAATCCTTACATATTTGATCTTTCTTTTCTTCATACAATTAGCATATCTAAAATAATATGTTCTTAAGTCTTATATTTACAAAATCTTTAATTGGTCAAGTTCTTTCCATATTTTGAAAATGAATTTATGATTTTTTTTAATATCCTCCCTAGAGTGCATTCTTATAATAATATCAATCTTACAACCTCTCTATCCATTCTTTAAAAGATCCACATCATTGTTGGACACCACTACCAATTCTTATAGACCTCCTTATGAGGAAAACATGAGTGGACACTAGTTAACATAAGATATGTGCAATCCTTTAAGGTCTAGTTTAATCAATCTCACTAAAAAATCTAGGAAAAATAATTTATTTAATTCACATTGTGATAATATTTACATTTACAAATAATTATCAGCCCCCCTTCAAAGTTATCATTGTGTAAATAATACATAATCTAATATTCCTAATCTATACCTATCCACACCTCTGACTGAGCTAAGTAAATAAATGATAAGAAGGAAACAAAATCTCACCAAACGAAGCTTGTTGACCAAGTGATGTACTCAATATTTTTTTATCATGGTTGATTGGAGGCATGGTTGTTCAATCCAACAACATAACCTTGCCTTGCATACAACTACTCTAGAATTTATGGCTTGTGGAATAGATAATTTATAGATTTTGGATTAAGGTAATGGATGGATGATTTGTGATATTATACAATGGATGGATGGGGTTGACTCATTTACAAGAGAGAATGAGAAGCTTACTTGTGATAGTGCACATGATAAGGGAAATATTGGAAAGAGATCGAGGGTGGAGACTTTCTCAATTTGGATGAAGGTTGGGGATTGAAAAATGGCTTTATAGAGCCTTGCGCACTTGGATCTGCATGCATTTGGAGTCATGTGCAAGAATGACTTTATTTATTTTAAGTGGTGGAGGAAGGTGTAAATGATCAATTAGCTTATTAAAGTTAATTTTTTAATTCAATTAATTATGAGAAATATTTTAGAGGAATTAAAGAGATATTATTTAATTATTTAATACCTAGAAGAATGATTGAAAAAATATTGATTTAATTTAATATTGAATATTTATTCTATAAAGGTGGATACTTTAGAGGAAATGTTCAATCAATTAAACTAATCAAATAAATAAGCATGATTTACTAAATTAAATGTTAGAAGGATGGTTATATTTGTTAAATTAAAAATAACCAATATTTATTGAAAGAATATTTTAAAAATGGTCGAGTAGATAATTAATCAAACAAATATAATTTAATTAATTATTGTTTGATATGGACAAGTGGGATATTCTTGGTGTAATAATGAAGGGAATCTATGAATGCATTTTAGGTGTCTACTTATTTTTCCTCTTCAAGATGGCATTATGTAACACCAGGTTGCAAAGAAAAATAATGAATACCTATTTTAGGAAGGGGTGCCCTAGCTATTGAGAAGAGGATTGATAAATATGTATCAAGTAGAAATGGCGACTTGAGAGGGGAGGTGAGGTTAAAGGGCTTGGGTGACCTCTTAATAGGAGGAACACATATTAGGGGGTTAACATATATAATAATACAATAGGAAATATATTATAAACAATACAAATGCCATGGGAGAAATCCTACATAGAACATAAACAAGTTTTGAGCAGGCACATTTTGAGAATAAGTGGTGGATGTTTTGTGGCACATGTGCACCTACTAGTAGCATAGGTGGGAGGGTTACATGGAACTAGTGTGCCTACTAGTAGAATATGTGGGAGGTTATATGGAACAAGTGCACCTACTAGTATTGCAAGCATTTAGAATGACACATGCATTCAGTTGACACGTATGCCTAAGAGGATGGTACAAGAACACTAAGGTATGGTAAAGTGCAAAGGAAAGGAGGGTGTGGTTATAAATTTTGATAAAAATATTTCTGGGTGGATGAGTTAGGCTAGGGTTTAAAAGTAATTATGTTTTTCTAGGAAAATAGAATTTAGGTTGGGAAATGAGTTTTGGATGTGAAAAAGTGTTTTTGGAAAGGGAAAATAGGTTTTTGATTAGAAAATTATATTGTTAGTTTTAAAGAGAGTTATTTTAATTTTAAAAATAGGTTATGGATTAGGGAAACAAGTTTTTAGGAGGGTATGTTAAGTTTTAATGGGTAATTTGACTTTAGGAAAGGAAAATAGGTTTTTACTAGGGAAAATGGCTCTAAGGTTAGACAGATAATTTCTTGGGTTGGGTAAATGGGTTTTAGGTTAATGAAGCATCTCTTTGGATAGTTGAATTGGTTTTTAGATGGGAAATATGTTAATCTTTTGAAAAAAATGATAAAGAACATGAATGCACATTTGTGTAGAGATTTCATATAATAGTGGCTTAGGAGAGATGGGATGTGGTGTGAGAGAAAATGTGGAGTAAACATTAAGGTTCGGAGATGAATATTACAATGAATTTTTTTTTAAATTGGATGGAAAAGCTATAAATATGAGGTTAGATTATGGGAGGTGGTTAAAAGGCTCATTTTTACCTTAGATGTGGGGACAAAAATATATCTATATTTTAGAGGAATGAGATGAGTAAAATGCATCATGTTCTAACTGATCATCATTGAAATTGGGAAATGTTCAAATGAGGGGGCAGGAGTTGTATTTATACATAACTTCATAAAACATGTTGAAACTTTTGAAGGCCAACATCAGGAGCACTTTCCTAGTCAACAAGTTTCTAACCATTGGGGATTCAAATTTTGGCTCATAATAACAAGCTAGTAAGAGAGTATAGGTGATGGGTGTTGAGAGAGAGAGTAATATTTAACATAATATTTATATATTAAATAAAATATATAACATAATATTTTTAATATGATATGTATAATAGTAATATAATAATTTAGTTTATTATATATTATACATAATTGTATGATATTATAATATATTATATATTATAAATATAATATATATATATATTATATATTATATATTATATAGTATGATATTTTATATACTATGCATTATAGGAATAAATTAGGAAACATCAGATATCAGAAATGTTCATAAATTAGATATTTGATATTTACAAGTATATCAAATATCTGATACCTCTGATACAAATCTATAGCCTTGGGATTTTCCTCAGGATTGGTTTGGGATTTGGCTAGGAAATTCCAACCTAGAAAGTCAACACAAAAACGTGTTTCAAATTTTTCCTTGCGTTTCTAGACTTTGACCATGTAGCTGACAACTTTGTGTACCCAAAATTGATGAAACAAAAAGGGTTTCTTAACGAGACTCTCATCTTTCTACCAATACAACTTATTCCTTATTTTGAGTTTAATAAATAATTATTATTCATTTTCTAATTAGCTTACGTCTAAAGTTTTGATTTATCGATAGGTAGATTGAAAAACAATTATTTCTTTCAAATGGTATCACATTTTTGAATCTAAAACATGTGTTACATTCTATGCTCTGCATACTATAGGATTTTAAAAAATTAATTTTATAAAGTTTTGACTAAGTTATGCTAGTCAAACATATGAGCTTTTATGTTTTAAAAAATTCTAGTTAAAAAATCATAATTTATTATTTACTTGGGAAAAATTACAAAAAAATATGTCACGTCTGGACATGAGTCTTCTACTTAAATCTAGAATTTTATTAAAAAATATTATCATTTGATTGTGGTTAGGGTGGTCAAACATACACCTCCTTATCTTGTTCTTGAAATTATAGTACTACTACATTGAAATTTCAATTTTTCACCAATTAGATTAATTATTTTTCATAAAACTTGAATAGTATCCTAGAAACTACATTCAATTTGCTACACATTTCATCTTACATATTTTTGAAATAATGTTGATAACTTATTGAAAATTTTACATCAAATTGCCTAACCCTATTTTTTTGAAATATCATCGTCACTTAAGTTCCTAGTTTGGCCCACAATGATCTTGCACATACTCCAAGGTAGATAATTCATTATGAATGGAAAATTAGAAGGTTCTCATTAACGAAGAAAGATTAGCATAAATTAAGTCTATTTTTAAGAAATGACAAGCAAATAAATTTTCTTATGTTGGTAAAGTAAGGTCTATAGACAAGGTAGAGGATAGGTGGGCTAGTAGAGGGAATGTACATGTGCTTTTGTAACAAAGTGTGAAAATAGTCAGTAGTGACAACGAACTTTTGCAAGAATAAATTGCTCTATCAAACCAAAGTAGAGCTTAATTAGAAAGTTTGGACCAAGGAAATTAGTATTTTTTCCTAGTCTCGTGATTAATTCTTGATTTCTATTAATAATTGTTTTAAGTTCTAGCGACAAAAAATGTAAATAGAATTAGTGGATTAATAATATTTAATTTCTATTTGACATGATATTTTTGCTATGACATTTGATTCCATTTAGTTTAATCAAAATAAATTTATTATCCGTATATCAATAAATAGTACTAGATAAAGATAAATATAGTAAAATAACTTCTAGGAAATAGAAGGAGATGAATGTAGCCATCAATTAATGGGCATAGATTTGAGAGAGAATTTTAATATGCAAGATAGAATTAGAGTTTTGTTTGCTTGAAATGTTACATACTAGTATTTCTCAAGAAAGTTGAAATATAAGTTGGCTCAAGAACATATTATTGTCCTTATCAATTCATTAAAAAATGTGTAGAGTTTATGTCGAGGAATTCATTCGTAAGGGAAGAATACACATTGTTTTAAATATTACCCTTGTAATTAAAAATATGGGACTAGTCTCTTTTTGTTTTTTCCCTCTCTACACATGACATTTCTAATTGCTAGTCATTGTTCGTGTGTAAATGGGTACCTGTCGGAATGGACACAAACACTCAATAGATCATTATATTAGCATCATGGGGTTAGTGAAAACATGAAAAACATAGGAAACCCACTAAAATCGATCTATTGCCT
>MU223857.1:308524-339859 GCA_018584345.1 Thuja plicata
GGTCGAAATTGATTTGATTCGTATGGCTATAATAGATAATATAAATCAGTGATGAAAATCACCTAGGACATTAAATTGATTAAAAGAATTATGCCAAGCAGTAACAGGGTTGTTTTGGACATAAATCCAGGGTATGATCACACTTAGGGCAAATAGGGTCTATAGTTGTGACAGACCGAATTTAGGTGGTTACAGTCATGACTTTCCTCACTATTCTTCCCATCTTTATACCTCCTTGGAAGTTGCTACACTCACATGACCATTCGTAGTTTTTTCCTCTAATTCATAATTTACCTATTTCAGGTTTTTTCAAGGTATACTGAGCTACCTTTTTCATAATCAAAGAATTTTGGATAGTTGAAGAAAGTCTTTCAGATCTAAGAAAAGTACTCTATATCTAATTAGTGCAATTTTTTTCCAATTGTGGATGCTTACCAATAGATTATCAACACACATAAGTTATTTATATGATTTGGGTGTATATTTTCAAGAGATGGGTGTTTGTTATAGAAAAATATTCATTTATACATCATTTAATTAGGTAAAAAAAAATTGTATTGCATCAATAATATACGTTGGTGTTGATAAGTTGTTATTTAGTTGTAGTTATTTCCAATAGTTTGATATTGATTAACAACTATTAACACCCCAAGTTAAATTGATGCTTATAAAGGGACAAATAATTGATCACTGGTTAATCATTATAGATTTACTTCTATGTAAAGATCTTGAAGTGAATAAAATTATATACATTATAGTCCATCTTATATATTGTGTTTTATGTTCACTTATGCAAGTATTAGTCTTATTTCATGGAGTAAACACTAGTGATATTGACTTTAAGAAATCGCTTGGATTTAAGAGATTAATGTCCTTAGACCCACCAAAGGGAAGCAACAAACGACAATGTAGTTAGATTCAAGACATCAAATAACAACCAAGGCAAATAAATCGAATAAAGATGACATTAAAAAAAATCATGAGTGTATTTACATAATTAAAATTGAAATAAAAGTAACAATTAAGGCAAAAGCCAGAGTTAAAGTTATACAATTTATATGAATGACAATTTCTATGAATGAATGTACAATATAAAGATCTAATCAAATTATTCAATTTCATGGAAATACAACACAGTACACTATTAGCATAATTAGAAGATAAGTATAAGGATAGAGATCATCATTTTATTATCACTATCTATAAAATTATAGAATATATCTAAGTAGAATGTCCAAGCTCAAGTTGTATATATTCGTAGTAAAATTCAATAATGAATTGCTAGGGCTGAGTACAGAGAGGCTGCAAACAGTCAACTTGAGTGGGCTAATATTTAGGAACTGAATCAGTTTAGTTTGCTACTTAATTATACAATTTTGGAAACAATAATAAAATTAAATAAACAATTTCATAAACACTGTAGTGGTCGAGATATTATGGCGATTCTGTGACGTACATTGAGAAAGCATTAATATCTTGATTTAAGTTTTCCAGATTAAGGCCTTTCTAATATTTAAACTTTATTCTGTATGACAAAGTTGATTATCCAATATCGCTCTGCAAGCCAGGGAATATTGTTAAATCCTTTTCAAATGTCTAGATAATCGCTTTACTACTCATTATTTTATCAATCGCTTTCTCAGACATTGGTTGGTAGAGTAAGTCTATGAATTCTTTGACAATTCTTTTTGTTGGTTGTAGAAGCAAAGGATTTTCCCAGAAAGTGCAGGAGAGATCATTGACAAATTGTTCTATATTTCCCATGATATTACATGCTTAACTTTTGTTGTTATTTAATTTATTGTTGTACTTGGTCAGATTTTTCTTCTTAGTTGGCTAGCTTTCAGATTTTTCTTCTTAGTCGGCTAGCTTTCAACTACTCGTTTGGTAAATCTTAATCTTCTATATCGAATATGTCTGCACTATCTAGTTCAGTGTATGGCGTAGCTATCATTTTTTTTTGCAAAATTCGAATCTAATTATTCCAGAGTCAAATCCCTTTGTCAATTTTGGTCTCCTCTTGATAGGCTAGGCTTATTCGTTAGTGTTATGATAAGCATTTAATGATTTTTGGATGATTGTATTTGCAAGAGATCTTAATGATTCTTTCCATTATGAGATTACTTGAGGAATTCGCTCTATTTGGATATTCAATACCCTTATTTGATTATGGTAACAATGCTGGAGCAGATACAACCACTTGACCCTTAAGTTGTTCTTTTGTGTTCTCGTGCTTCTCTAGATGTAGTTGCAGTGACTTTTTTTCTTATTATGTGATCAGAGATCTAAAGTTAGCTTGTTCAATATCATACTATCCAAGGTCTCCTTTTAGCTTGTGAAACTTGTGCATTAAGAATTATTCTTTAGGGTGTTCTATTTATTTATTCATTTATATGGAAATTGTGCAAAGTCTATTCTATTTTACGATGACTGAAAATGACATAAATATTTATGAACCCTATCAAGTTCAATCACAAGGAAGGAATCCATAATGCATTCAATTATCATACTAAGAGAACGTTACTTTACAAAAGCACAAAACACATGTTAGATAAACATCAAAATTACAACAATGCCTTTATGAAATGCTTGATTCTCTTGTTGTCCTATCTTCCAAGATCTTGTGTGAGATTGAATGTGGGTGCTCTCGGTTTCGTAGTACAAAGCACAAGAGGCTATGGAGAATGGAGATGGTTGAATGATCAAGTGTAATGGTGGATGTAGTAAGGTTATGGCAATATGATGGTGATACAAATGATAATGCACTCTCAAAGATAGTGAAGCAAGAGCATCTAGGGTGTAAGAGCTATCTTGCATCACCCAAAAATATTGTCTAGTTTTTCAATAGGGCTATCTTTGGACAAGGTTACTATTTTTGGCAAGTTTACTATTTTTAGTAAGCCTTTTATTTGAGCACAGATTGTTCCAATTTCTTCCCTGGAGATCCATTTTGGATAAAATAATCCTACCAGTAAAGTTTCATGGCAAGATCAAGTCAAGTTTTGAAGATATTAATTTATTTGTTTTGGCGGGGTGGTAGAAAAACTTTGAACATAGTTTTGAAGGCTTTAGAGGCTCCGAAAGAGGGGTCAAACTTTGTTCAGGTATGCTTCACTATCTTTGGTTGTACAATGCTTCATGGGATTTATGAAATGGGGTTATGATAGCCAATTGACTCAACGGTTCACAAGTTATGGTTTTTGGAAGTTGGGCCATCAAGACTCCAGTTTCAATACAAAAGGAAGAGAGAAAAATCACTTAAGGAAGGAATTTGAACCGTTGAGTGCCAAAATGGGAAAATTTCACTTTCCAGAATGTTCTAAGGTGGTTAATTGTGCCACCTATATAGGGCTAAAGGGGGTGATTTTAGGGTTGATTTCCAGAAAGTAGATTGTGGCTCTGTCTTCCATATTATTGTAATGAAAATTCTCATGTGGTTGTAGCGTGTTACATTTATGAGTATTGTAATGTCATTTCATTAAAGATAATAAAAAGCAAGTGTTTATGTTCTTACCATTGTTCTGTTCTTGCAATTTTATATTTATTTAGCTATTGTGTTGTGTGTTTTTGATTGAATAAGAGAAGTACCCTTCATCAAATAGGAAGGATACAAGTATGGAAGATAGCTCAAGATCACAATAGCATAGGGTCCTAGTACAAAGTTGTGTTACATTTCAGGACCACTTATCAGCTCAGCTAAATTTGAGTATTTCTAAATAAAAATTAATTTTCGTCAAACATATAGTCTAGCTAGATTCATTCTAGCTAAGCTAGATAAGTGGTTAAACTTTTCCAATTGGAAATGTCTATTAAATGCATGTTTTATACCAATTACCAAAGAAATAAAATTATTTCATAAAATTGATGTTTCAATAACCCTTACTCTTTTTAACGATATTTTTAAAAAATATAAAAAATACCCTTTTGTAGAGATCAGAGTCAAGATTATTGTCTTATAAAGTTTATAATATTTTGATTAGATCTAATATGTTATAATTTCAAAATATAAAAAGTAGGTATTTTAACATTCGAGAAGATGTTGGTTCAAATAAATAAAAAAATAGTAAATCATATCAAAAAAATTTAAAATTTATATTTAACACTAGAGGAGAGAGTCCTCTTCAAGAATATGTAATTTTTTTTTTGAATGGTGTAGATTTGATAGGGGAAATTTGGAGGGAGGTGAAAACTGTCGATTTCAGATAAGTTCAACTTTGAGCAGTTATAACGGAGAAAATATAAATTGAAAACCAATCTTTCTTCTTTTCTTCACTAGGTATACATTTTGTCTATAACATATTTTGAAATCAGGGGAAAAATAGATTATTTACATATACTTATTTGGAGGGAACTAGACCCTAGATTTTCAGTAGTTTTTAGCAATGGAAAAATAGACTTTAAAAATTAAAAAACTATGTACATTCTTGTTCAAATTTCTTTTAAAAAATTATAGTCATAAACTTAATCCATTTTTACACATTTCTTTAGTTTACATCATCCTCAAATTCTAAATACAAATGCCACCTTTTATGTTGTTAAAGTTGAACAGTTTGCATGTTGTGGTCCTTTTCCTTTATAAAAGTGTGACATAGGTTTGTACTTTTACCCCATATGTTCTCTAAAGTTGCATGAGATAAGTATTCAAAATGAGAAGAAAATATTTTTTATAGAAATCTCATGAAAATCAACTGTTAAGATTAAGAGGTGCTAGGAGATTGCATAGAATACAATGTTAGGTAGGGTTACATGAAATGAATTGATAGGATTAAGAGGCATTAGAGAATGAGTGGATAGGATTAAATGTTAGGTAAAGAAAGTTTGACTTTCCAAGATACATTGAATATATACATAGGCAAGGTGGAAAAAGGTCAGATGAAGAGACAAGCAACAAGTTGTGACAAAAGGATAAAAATTTAGGAGTTGATCCATGTGATTAAAGCTAATTGGTTGAAATGAAAAGAAGGGGATTTATGAATTTATAAAATAAACAAAGGTGTTTATTCCATAAATAGGAGAAAAAAAATATGGCAAATGGATACATTAAATAAATGAGAATTTATTTAATTTTTAGATAGAAAAAAGTAATAATAAATATTTATTTAAATAATAGTAGAAGATGCTAATGAGTTAATTAAATAAATATAAATGGTTAATTAATAGTCAAATTTTGTTGATTTCATGAGAACATTTTTAGGTGTCTACACTATTTACTTGTTCATCTATGATATTGTGGAAAGTATTTTCATCTCTTTCTTTCTTGGCTGTATCCAGAACACTTTTTTTAATCATGTAAAGTGTTATACATATTGGAAATAGGTATGAAAAGGGTAAGATTGAGAATAAATTATCCAAGGTGTCATTTGTACTTGTGGGTTGTGTTCATAAGTCATTTCTCTTTTCTACTTGTTTCTTCTTTGGTTACATTTGATGATTCCCCAACCTATCATTTTGGATTCTTTGTTTTGGGATTTGAATCTAACATTGGGTATGGATTATTTATCTAATATTTCAAGTGATTCACAATATCCATGGCTTTGTTCTCAATAGAACAATCCTTTATTATTGACCAATCTACCATGTTTATAGGTTGGTAAAAGTAATTGTCACTATTGTACTTAATATGCAGTGTCTTTCCATCATCTTTCAATTCTTTGGAAATTTTAGCAACATTTGATGCTCTTATTAATTCAAGATTTAGCCTATAGTAGTCCTTAATTTTTATTTCATGTGATAATCAATACCATTGTCCCAATGGTCATCGATTGAAAGTTCATCTTTAAAGTAGCAATCTATAAGTTGGCTTATTGTTCCAACGGTTTCAAATTTGTCCTTATATTTACTAATTTCTCCATGTTCCAAGGGGTCATTTCTAGTTCAACATCTCTTATTGTTTGTATATTGGCACAAGAGTACACAACCACTTCAATCAAGAAGAAAAAATCTAACTTGTGCTTACTGGCAACTAGTCTATAAATATATTATACTTTCCCAGATAAATCAAGGGGAATTAATTTATCACCGGGATATTTGGGCATCTTCTAGAGTGTCTTGTAGAATCCTTCCATGCTTTTATAGATATTTATTTTCAATTTGATATATTAATTTCCCAAGAAGAAGAAATCTAACTTGTGCTTGTTGGAAAATAGTCTATGGATTTATTCTACTTTCTTGGACAACTCAAGGAGAATTAATTAATCACTGGGATATTTGGGCACCTTCTAGAGTGTCTTATAGAAGATCTCCATCCTTTTATAGGGATTTTTTTCAATTTGATATACCAATTGCCCAAATTTATTAGTTATGTGATTTCTTCTATTGATAATCTCTTTGAAAATTGATTTTAAATCCTTCTTATTATAATTTTTCTAATGGAATTATCAACTAACAAATGATATTTTATCTTTACTTTAGCTCAAGCTCAAGATATTAATGGTATACTCTTGTTTGGTGCAAGTCAAAGTAGCCAATTATTTTTAATCTTTGGTAAGTGTGTTGATACGCTAATATGTAGACAAAATATGAAGTCACATGAAAACCCTATTTATATCAAGAACATCCATGAATTTCCCATGCATAGTTTCATTAAGCATGGTTCTCTTATCAAAATTTGTTTTATATTTATAAGATGTAATAACACATACATAGGTGAAATTATTTTGCATGAGGCTAACTATACACTCTAAATTGTAGTGTGATGAAATATTTAACATTTTCCCTAAGATTTCACTTGTATTATACTTTATCTATATTTTGTGTTGATTTTCATAGTACTTGAAGAAGATTCTTGTCGATAAATCTTGTGGTCTTAGATAACTATTTTCATAGTATTTAAGTTCTTTCTTGATATCTACAATATCATATTATGAATGTGTGGGAAGGAAAAAGAATCTCCATATCATTATGGACTACTTCCCAATACAACCTCTCCTACTATATATATATATATATATGTCTTTAATCATAGTCTTGGAAACATGTGAGAACTAGTTTTGGAGACTATAGCATCATTGAAAAGTTATAATTTCAACCAACCCTATGTTTGCTAGACATTGTGACAAGTTAGTCCTATTTTTATCTCTATGTATCTATAGATGTCTAAAATCGTCATGTAACCTTATTAATTAAATCTTATTTAATTAATATCTCCTTCTAGTTAATTAAATCATATTTAATTAACACCCTTAGCCATATAATTAATTTTAGTTAATTAATTATATTAATCACTTTCATCTACCTATTTAATTAGATTTATTTAATTAAATGGGTTCATTATCTTCTTCTTTCTAAAAGTATTCAAATTTTATTTAAATATATCCCACTTAATGTATTTAATTCAGATTAAATACATGTGACCCCTTTACCCCTCATATTTAAATAATCATTTCCTTCAAATCCCCTTAACCCATGATTTAATTTTGATTAAATCCTAAGCCTATCCTAATCCCCTATTTAATTAAATATTATTTAACTAAAACCCCTAATCCTTGATTTAATCTAATTAAATCCTAAATCCTAACCTAGATTCCTAATCTACACCCATCACCATCTTCCTAAACCTACTTTTTGGCTAAATCCTAGATTCATTAACTTAATCTATGTGATTCCTAAAAATCTTAACTAAAGTGGGTGCTAACATGTGAGCAACTTTCTACTCTTGGCCTTTTACAACTCTTAAAAAGTTGTTTCCTTCTTTCCCTTTTTTGCTTCTTACTACTCTTACAAAATTTTCTCCTTTTTCTCTTCTCTCAAAGCTACTCACATGTGAGAAACTTTCCCCTTTTAGAAACTTACAACTCTTACAAGGTTGTCTCCCCTTTCCTCTTTCCCTTAAAGTTTCTCACACATGTGTGAGAAACTTAATCCTTCTCACATCACATACTCTCCCTAGTCCTTGTCATTGACCTATCACTATCACAAGTTTTGTCACACATGTGTGAGCAGCTTTGACCCTAATGTGACCATCCCTTTATCCAATGGATCTCCCATGAGTCACCTCGTTTGTCCTATGGTTGTTCCATGTGTATCCTATGTGGTGTTCACATAGGATCCACCTCATCCAAGCCCCTTGGCCTCCCTCTAAAAATCTATAAATAGAGTCTCCACCTTTGCATTTTCATTCATTCATTGTTGTAGAGTTATTATGCTAGTTTGCTTTCAAAGTGCATTGTTATCATTTTAGAGCATATAGAGATAATTGTTAGTTTTCATATTTTATAATCTCATCTTGTAGTGAGCTATGTTAGATCATTTTAATCTTGAATCGTGTTAGTATGATAGTTGCATTTGCATAATAGTTTATGTAGACACCCTAAAATGGACAGACTTGCAACTTTACATTAAAAACACTAATTTTCATTTATTAATTAATGGTTTTATAATCGTTAATTAATCATCTATTTTCTTCTAAATTAATTCCCCAAATCATCTAATCAAATCTCCAAAATTAATTAAATAATTAGTATTATTTAATTAATTAACCTTAACTGATTAATCTCCATTAATTAATTAATTAAATTCAATTTCCTAAAGTTTAAATTGAAATATTTAAACTTATTAATTAAATTCTTCCAATTAAATTAATTTAATTTCATTCAATAAAGCAATTCTAAATAAAAAAGAATTCAATTATCTCACATGTTGAAAACTTTAATTACATAAATGAATTAAATATTTATTTATTTCCAAAGAGATAATCCTTAATCAGATCACATGGGTTACTCCACCCATCTCTCCAGTTCACATGGGTAACTCCACCACCTCTTCAGTTCTAAAAGGTAACTTAAAATTAGTTCTTCAGTTAACCAAACTCTATCTCCTCTCTCCCAGTTGAAGAGATGGAGTTTACTGATGGCTTCTCCAGTTCCCTTTGATCTCAACAGTTCATCTTCCTATCTCTGGGATTGATCTCAACTGTTCATCTCATTCTCAATTCCTATATAACAAACCCTTCATAAGCATTTGAAGGATCCAGGATTTCAAGCTTAGGTGTGTCATTACTCTGTCAAATCGGTTCAAGCATCAAGCCTTCTTGCAATCATACATCCAGGATTTCAAGCTCACATGCGCCATTACTCTGTCAGATTGGTTCTAGCATTCAAGCCATCTTGTGATCACACATTTCAATAGAATATTCTTGACGCTCACAAGTCATAGATTTTTCCCACACCAATACTAAGCATCAAAAATAGCATTTCGGAAGGAGTAGAGAAAGACAATAGAAGCTTCAAGAAATTGGGTTTGCATTCATTTGTTTTCTCTTATTTGTTTGTACATTTTATTGATTCACAATTTCATTTTAGTAGTTGTTTCTATTTGATTTCCCTCATTGCAAATTGGTGCTACTAACCCTCTTTGTTGAGTGTTACAGAATTTGATCCCATTGCGTACATTTTGGTGAACCTGACATTTTTCAGGTTGACACTGATTTAAGGAGGCCCCAAACAAAAATTTAGATTTTTCTGAGTTTTTTTATTTTTTTTATAAATTTTCTAAGATATTTCATAAAAAATCATTTCTGCGCACAAATCAGAATTTCTTTTCAAGAAAATTACATTTTTAGAAATTTATTGAAATTATAGAGGGGGTTTATTCTCTATGATTTTAATTTTTGTGAAATTATTTTGCAAAAATAATAGATCTTTTAAAACTGGATTTTTCTGATAAAATGGGTCCTTAGGGCACAAATTAACGAATTATGATCTTAAAAAAAAATTGCAGGTATATTTTTACGTAAGAAAGCTACAGTCAAAAATTAAGATTTTTCTAAATTTTTTACAATTTTTCATAGTTTTTTAATGATATTTCATAAAAAATTAATTCTGGACACAAATCAGCATTTCTTATCAAAAAAGTTACATTTTTGGAAAGGTCTTGAAATATACACTAACTTTATTCTCTATTTTTTATTTATTTTTTTAGAAATGTTTTCAAAAAAAGAAAGATCTTTAAAAAGTTTTGTTTTTGTGTGTTCTTTCTTGATTTTTGTGCAGGATTGAGCAAATGCCTAATGGCCAAGAGGATAATCAGACGCACCCCAGGTGCTATATCACTGAGAGATGCCATAATAAGGACCATCAATTATTGCACACAACAAAGAGCCATCTTAGCCATAACAAAGGAAAATGAAACTGAGGCTTACAACAAATATTTGGATTCTATCAAGTGATTCGCAGCTAAGTACAAAGTCACAATTAGCCTTAGTGCTCTTAACAATCTGGGAGTTGTTGGTTATTCTTCAATTCTTGATTAGACTCTTTTTGGTACTAACTTGTCATTTCAACTTGTGGTGTGGAAACAGATCTAATAAAGCAACATAAAAATCACTCATTTGTCAATTTTGGTGCTTAAAACGAACAGTGTATGCCAAACATCTTGAACCTCACATTTTCAAATTTGGTGCTTAAAATTGATGGGGAGGTTAAGAATTGAACAAAGGAAAACAACATTTCAAACTTGGTGCTCTAAAATCGAACAAGCAATCATCACCTAATTTTGGGCTCTAAAATTGAACATTCTGCTTGTATGGGTGATTAGCTTAGTTCACATATCAAATTTGGGGTTTAAGCGATTAACCTTGTGTCTTGCGTCATGAGTGCACTTGTACACTATCTGTTAGATTAAACACCTTTATACTTTTTAGAAAGGCATGTCCAGGGAATGTGCTTCTTCCTTGTAGAATGACCTTAAATTGGTAATCCTTCCGATCAGTATATAAACAAGATGCGAACCAAAGTTTCATTTTATATCTAGCCAAGCTCGGGCAAGGTGTGTTGATGATAGTCTAGATCGGGTGAATATCTCTAAGGAGCCAGTGTGGTCAACTAGGCTCTTAAGTGAGTCACACGCGTACAAACTGATTGGATACACGTCATGAACCCTACTAGAACCTATTAGTTAGAGGCCATCCCTGTTTACCTCCGAAAAGATACCTTAGTATAGTGCAAGTGGTTGCAGAATTTCTCCCCAAGATTCCCAACATATGTGTTCCAAGATATGTGTGTAGTGAAAGTGATCTTCACTATATGGCAAAAATATCTGGCAACGGCAAAAACAAGGGCGCCTATGTCATGGACCTTTGTGTCCTAGTAGTATGACAATTGTTGTGTGAGCTAACGAACATTCAAATATTAGGCCTATAATATTGTATTTTGAAACCTTTGACTTAGATTAATCTAACTGTTCATTTTTTAGACCTTGTGATAACATTGCAACTTGAAAATTTTGTATAACATACACATGTCAGTCTTCATTCTTCAAAACATGTTGTCTATTGTGCTTGTTCTTTAATCAGTTTCCAAAACGCAAAACAAACATCAAAACTGTTAAAATGAGTCAAACATGTTAAATTCTAGGGTTGTCAACATCAATTGTCTTTCAAATCAGAAGCCTTATTCTAGAAAATCAAAAGTGCCAAACAGTGAGGCCTATTTCTGAGTCTTTTTGAGACCGTTTCCCCTTTACTGTAATTGCCCGCATTTTTTTGCAATTAATGAAATTTCACCGCAATCGTCCTTTTTATTTTTGCAATTGACCTATTTATTACCATAATTGGTGATAGACTACCGCAATCGACCAGACACTTTACCACAATCAGTGGAGTTTTTCCGCAATTGACTAGAGTCTTTAATACCTATTTTGACCTAAAACCTTGAAAATACTCTCAATTTTGTGTCAAAGACTAGTGTCTATCCCAGAAAAATGCGAAGAACATTGTGCGAATCTCTAAACATTAAAGATCATCCCTTCTTTGAAAGCACGATTATCGTCCAAACATTGTTAGTTCCAAAGTTCAGAGTAGAAATATCTTGATCCCATTATCTCAACATCATCATTATCTCTATCAGTGACTTTGTCCCAGGCAAAGGTCGACAAATCTTATTCTTGCATAATCAAAAATTTGAGATCACGATAAATCAACATCGGTCCTTATAATTACACTTGTCCAAAGTTAATTCGGACTCTCATAAAAAGGTTATCCTTTTTTTTTCTTTATATCACTTGTTTTAGTCACAAAATCTAGACCAAATTATGTCTCAAACACCTTATGGAGGGCCTTACACAAGGTCAAAAGCTAAAACTCAACCTGATGAGTCATATATCAATGAATTCCCCTCTTGGGAAACAGATCGAGAGGATGATCCTTTCACAAATACCAGTCCTGCTCTATTCATTGAGAATCCTCGTGGGTCAGCTTTGTTCCAAAATGTCATAGAAGAGTAGCTCGAAGATATAGAGAAAGATTCCTATTCCACACAAGTGGTTGATGCTATTGTAGAAAGGAACCCCGAACATTTCTTAGCCATGTTGATAACGAAAGGAATCAAACTCCCTGCTGAATTCAATGTGTCAACCATACGGCCAGAAAACCCTCTCGCAGGTCAAAATACTACTCGACCCTCTCAAATAGAACCTATGGTATCTCAAATATTCCCATCCTTGACAAAAGTATAGACTGTGTCCAATCAAATCAATTTTGCAAACCAAGCAAGCATGTCTTCCACGCAAAGCATGGAAAGCGCCCAACTAAGTGCACCCATGGTCACTAGTATGCCTCAACCCTCGGCCTTATGGCCTGGCCTCAAGCTCTCATGTTATGCCCTTTATCCCACCAACAAGAAGAAACCTTTTTGTAACCATGTCGCTACTACAGTCAATCTCTACTAGCCTTGGGATCAATACATCATCCCACAGGGATTCATCTCTGCAGGTCTGACTTTCAGTCAATGCCCACCCAAGGTTACGCCTTTGCTCACCCACCAACAACCTCAACCCCAGAAGTAGCAATCCCATATTCAACAACAACAACAACCTCAACCCTAGTAGCAGCAATCCTAGCTTTAGCAACAACAACAACCCCAACCCCAACAACAAAGGCAGCAGAATCAATCTTGGGCCACTCACGTGCCCCCATATCAGAATCAGGTGTTGGGAAATCAATATCAAGTCCCAAGAATGAGGTATATGTTCCAAATCAAGGGACGTAGAGGTGCATCCTCATACCTACTACAACACAGAGGTACAATGTCACAAATCATTCTCAGTCTCAAAAAGACATGCTGATCCAACAAGTGCAAAACCTTCAAACCCAAATGATGGATATGAAAAATCAATGGAAAACTAAATCCTACACCATAGAGGATTTATACCTGTACCCCTTTGATCACTCTCTTCACATGTCTCCATTCCCAACTCACTTATCGGTACCAAAATTTGGCAAATATAGGGAAATACCAACCCTATTGAGCATATTCGAGAATTCTTTTCTAGTTGCATCAAAGTAGCACATGATGAGACATACTTAATGCGACTATTCCCACAAAGCTTAGTCAGATCAATAATGGAATGGTTCTTACATTTACCTCATGGAATTCTATCTTGGGGTGAGTTGGCTGAAAAGTTCATCGCTCACTTCCATCATATCAAACAAAAAGATGGAGTCTTTTGTAAAATTCCTACAAAGATGGAGGAATACTGCAAATAGAATCACGTATGATGTACCTGAGAAAAACCTAATAGTCATGTTCATTGACAATCTTATTCCAAACATATCATTTACAACAGAATTGCAGTTAGCTCCAAACTTTAAAAAACTCATCAAATGAGGAGTTTGTTGCGAGCATAACTTGGTCAAAAGAGGTGTCCTTGCAGATCCTACCCAAATGAATACAAACAAGACTACAATGGACAAAGATAATTGGTGGAATAAAAACAAAAATGTCACTAGTGATGGTGTCATTGATGTAAAAATGGTCAACTACACCCAACCCAAAGTGTCACTGCAAGGCACACCTATAGTGAACCAACAACCCACGATGCCCACTCCACAAGCATACACTCAAACTCAACCACCCTCCATCCAAGTGGCCGTTGTGTCAAACTGTCAACCACAGGCTCAATGGAAACCGTGGTTTCAGTTCCCAAAATGAGATTTCACACCATTAGGAGAGTCCATAGAATCATCCTTACGAAAGCTAATACAATCCAACAATATCACTCTCCTGAAAATCAAGGAATATGAACACGGTGCAATCAAACCAAAGTGGTACAATGATAATGAAATTTGCAAGTTTCATCAAGTGAAGGGACACAAGACAACCAATTGTTATCTATTGAAACATGCCATCCAAGATCTGATTGACACAGGGGTCATCAATGCAACCAACACCCAAATGAAAGGAACCACTGATCATACAATATTCAATGACACATTCCATGATCACAATAAAGGGAAAACCTTCGGGTCTGGTGGACAGTCAAAATAGGTCAACTACACTTATGCCAACAGTGACAACATTATTAATTGCCTAAATCCTTCTGATAGCCATGTGGCTACCATCACTATCAGAGACCAAGGTAACAAATGTGATATAACCATGTGTCATACAAGAGTTTTCTTGCAAGGAGAACCTTCCTCATCTGCTACACCAGTCAACCCTCATGCAAACTTAGATCCGCAGACAAGCCTAGTGGATCAGCTGAAGCACACGCCTGCCCAAATCTTCATGTTTGACCTCTTGCACATATCTCCACAGCACAAACAAGCACTTGACCAAGCCCTTTAGAAAGTAGTTGTCCCAGGGGACATAACTCCTGAGAGCTTCCAAATGATGGTTAACCATATAGCATCTAATAAGCCTGAAACATTCACAAACCATGACGTTCTGCCGCACAAACCCTTGCATAATGATCCCTTGCACTTTCTTTTCCAAGTCCACAAAAGTGCAATCCATAGAGTCCTTGTTGATGGTGGGGCTGGATTAAACATTTGTACTTTAAAGTTAATCAAACAATTAGGCTACTTGTAATCCAATTTTGATGTCACAAGAAGGATCAACATCAGCCTATGATAAAGAGGAAATATCTTCCAAAGGTTTTATCATTCTACCTGTCTGGATTGGTCTAGTTGTCAAGAACGCTCCCTTCTAGATCCTCGACCTAGAGTTGGGATACAACATGTTAATAGGGAGACCATGGATACATGAGATGAAATTTGTACCCTCCACATATCATTAGTGCATCAATTTCCCACACCAAGGGGAATAAATCATTATTGAGGGAGATCCAAATTCATTCCAATACTGTAATGCAGTTCAAACTAGTACTGACAACTAGGTTCCCTTTAACCAAGAGGTAAGTATCCCTTCCGTGTTAAATTTAATTACAAATATATCATAAGAAAAGCTTGAAAAATATCTATTACTGACAAGGGATGTGGTGAATACATCTACGAGGAATCTTTCACTATCACAAATATGTCTCAAAGCCCAAGAACATATGGCATGCCACAACCAGCTATTACAATAGAAACCCCAGAACCTATTCTATTCAAGTGTCCACCCACAACCTTTGTTAGATGGGGAGACATTGCAGGAGAGAACCCATTTGATCTAGATATCAATACATGGTTGTATCAAGATCCACAAGAGACACTTCAACAACCCCTACATGTATCAACCTATGGAACTGGCTATACATTGTTGCAATGGTTTGGGTATGATGGTACAACTAGTCTGGGGGGAAGACAACAAGGTTTAATGGAATTTTCTCTCCTACCAACCCAAAGAAACAAGAGAGGGTTAGGATATGGGAAACAAAGAACCAGTCGTATCACCCAAGACATACAAGTTGATCAAGAACAAATAGAAGAGTTACACCGGGGGCAAAACTCAGAACACATCTTAATCAGCAACATACTTCAACAGTTGTTGCCAGCCGAAGTGGGAACCTCTCAATCCTGCTTAACCCTCAACCAAGAAATCCATGATAATGAGGGAAGTGATACATTCGATGGGCATTCTAGCTAAACTAACTCTCATGAGCATGAGTGGAGATCCATTCATGACTCCGAGCCATCAATCCCAGACTATTCCCCTTGGTCAACCACCACCATACACCTTGATGATCTATTCGACCAATTAACCATAGATGACCAACCATGTATCGATAAACATATCAATATAAATTCATTAGGTGGTGCGTCCACATCATAGTCTAGGTTTGTCAGAACCATATTTGTTGTCCCATTCAACCAAACAGAGTCAACCCACCATGAGGACCTATGTCTTATACACCCAGAACTGATAGAGTGGGATCAACAAGGACCGCCCAATATGGATACCTTCAAGAATGATGAGGCTATCATAGACTTCATGGGACTTAGAGAGGGAATGCCATCAAGAGACCATAAAGTAGGTTTCTCCATCAACCTCGATAGATCATCATACTTTGGGGAGGAAGTTCCTCTTTCCAATCATCAAAAACAATTGAAAAAGAAAAAAGAATCATCAGTAAGTGAAAATTGAAAGGCACTTACTGGCACAAAAATGATAAAAACACAAAACAAGATGTATCTTCTAGTGAAAATATCACTGAGGCGCTAGAAGATGGAAAGTGGTAACTCCTCCCCATGACAGGGGAAAATTTGACATTATTAGCAGAAGAAATGGAAGAAGTCAACTTGAGTGATGAAAAGAACCCAAAGAACATCTACTTAGCAAAATCACTCACCCCAGAGGAGAGAGAACAGTTCATCATTTTCTTCAAGAAAAGGAAGATCAATTTTGCATGGTCCTACTCAGACATGCTAGGATTAGATCCAGAGCTTGTGCTACATCATCTCCCGTTGCTACCAAATGCTAAACCTGTCAAACAAAATCTAAGAAAGATGCATTCCCATGCTGCATTACTAGTCAAGGAAGAATTGAAAAAGCTCCTAGATGCTAAGTTCATAAGACCGATCCCATATGTAAATTGGATATCTAATATGGTACCATTTACCAAGCACAGTGGTCAGATTCAAATTTGCACAGACTTTAAAGATCTTAATAAATCTTGTCCCAAGGATGACTTTCCTTTGCCTAACATCGATATGATAGTAGATCTAACAGCAGGACAATAGATGCTATCACTCATGGATGGATTTTCAAGGTATAATCAAATAAGGATCGCGCCAGAGGACCAACACAAAATAGCTTTTACATGTGCATGGGGCACCTACTGTTGGAACGTCGTGCCATTTGGTCTAAAAAAATTTGGAGCAACATATCAAAGGGCCATGACAACCATCTTTCATGATCTCATCCACAAGACAATGGAGGACTATGTTGATGACATACTTGCCAAATCAATGTTTAGAAAGGATCATCTACAAGTATTGGGACCCATCTTTGACAGAATGTAGGAATACAAGGTTCATTTAAACCCAAAGAAATGTGCATTCAGGATCATAATAGGAAAACTATTTGGGTTCATAGTGTCACATAGAGGCATAGAGGTAGACCCAGTTTAAGTCAAAGCAATATTGGACATGCCACCACCAACCAACCTAAGGAAACTAAGGGGGTTACAAGGCAGGCTCCAATCCATCAAGAGCTTCATAGCCCATCTAGTAGACAAGTGCCACCCTTTCCAACATCTACTACACAAGGACATCAAATTCATATGGACAAAACAATGCAAACAAGTGTTGCAAATATTCAAGGACTATCTACTCAAGTCTCCCATATTGGTGCCACCAGTCCAAGGTAGCCCATTACTTCTGTATATCTCGGCAACTAAATCAACATTAGGTGTACTCTTAGCACAACATGATGACACAAGAAAGGAAAGAGATATCTACTATCTAAGCAAAACATTGGTAGGCATGAGCTCAACTATACGCCAATTGAAAAATCATGCCTCGCAGTTGTCTTCACTTCTAAGAAGCTGAGGCATTAGATTTTGAGTCACCAAACAAAGTTGATAGCACATATTGATCCTTTAAAGTATCTACTAAGAAAACAAACACTCACCGGATGACTTGCAAAGTGGGTAATGATCTTAAGCGAGTTTGACATTGAATACGTATAAAGAAAAGTCATCAAAGGGAAAGTGATTATAGATCAACTGGCAAAGGCACCTATTCAGGATCATCAGCCTATCATATCTGACTTTCTAGATGAGTTTATACTTACACTACGACCGACAATAGAGACATGGCAACTATACTTTGATGGGTCATGCATGAACCATGGTGCAGGAGCAGGGATAGTACTCATCACTCCAAACAATGATGTAATTCAAAAATCTTTCAGACTCAACTTCCCATGCACAAACAACATAGTCGAATACGAGGCACTAGTCATTGGAGTAAAGACAACAATTCAATGGAGAATCAAGAACCTTAAAGTCTATAGAGATTCACAGTTGGTCATTAGCCAAGTCAATAATGACTATATGACAAAAGATGAGAAGTTGATACCATACAGAGAATAGATGGATAGGTTGCACACTAAGTTCTAATACATATTTTTTGAACAAATACCAAGGGGTCAAAAAAAATCTCTAGATGTGATGGCTACCATAGCATCACTGATTGATATGCCAGGCAATGAAACTAGATTCTAGTTTCTAGTGGAGCAACTCATGATGCCATCACATCAAGCACCAATCACAAAATCATTGTGTGTCCTTGTTGGTCCTAAAACCCCATTGTACCATGACATGTATAATTACCTCCAAACTAGTGTCTTACCTCCCGAATTGTTTTGGAACTAGAAAAAGTCCCTCATCCACCAAGCCTATAGGTACACCATTCTCTCAACTACTCTATATAGATGAAGTCTAGATGGAACGCTATTATGATGTCTCACTTCCACAGAATCCCAGAGAGCTATGTACGAGGTACATGAAGGAATCTATGGAACCTACGGAGGTGGAAAAAACATAGCTAAAAAGATCATCCACAATAGAGATAGATACAAACAAGTATGCACAAAGGTGTAGGAAATGTTAGATTCATGGAGATCTCATCCATGCACCAGCTCAAGAACTAAATCCTATCACTTCACTATTACCATTTTCTATGTGAGGATTTGACCTAGTTGGCAATATTACACCTTCTTCAGTTAATGGACATAAATACATCATAGCAGCAACATATTACTTCACTAAATGGGTGGAAGCAATTACCCTCACCTACATAACTGGAAAGTAGATCTCAATGTTCATACTCAACCATATCATATGTCGATATGAAATTCCTCAAACCATCCTGACGGATCACGGTACACCTTTCCAAAACAAAGATGTTGAAGATCTCTGTGAATAGTTCCAAACCAAACAAGGGTTCTCTTCATTCTATTATCCTCAAGGGAATGGCTAGGCTAAAGCGACAAACCAAACCATTTTGAAAATATTGAAGAAAATAGTGAATGAATCAAGGTGATACTGACATTTACATCTTAGTCATGCATTATCGGCATGCATAACTAGCGTGAGAATACCTACAGGGGCCACTCCTTTCTCCCTAGTATATGGATCAGAGGTGCTCCTACCCCTCGAAGTGGAAATCCCATCCCTAAGAATATCATTGAAGAACCTGATTTTAGATGAAGACTACCGTGTAGCAAGGCTCAATGAACTGGAACTATTAGACGAAAGAAGATAAAATACATTCAACCACTTACAAGGGTATCAAAATCGCCTTAGAAGGAACTATCATAAGAAAGTGAGGCCACACACCTTTGAGGTAGGATACCTTGTCCTCATGGAAAATCAAAAGAGCCAAGCAGAGAGAGTGAAACCAAGAAAGTTCAAACCTAACTGGCTAGGACCATATGTCATTGTCAACTCTACCCAGAGTGGGGCATACCAATTGGAAACACCAGAAGGAGATCAGATCACTGGATACATAAATAGCATGCACATCAAGAGGTTCTATGCTTGAGGTCTCAATGGTTAAGTCAATTATCTACACATCCAGAAAATACCAAAAAAATCAAAAAATACAAAATGTTACCTTGGTGAAAACCTGGCAACCAGCGCCAAATATTTAAATCCAGCTTCACCATCAATGAACTCCAAGATCAAAAGCCTAAGTAAACTCCACGTGCAAGGCTGACTACCCAAGCTATATCTAGAAGTACAATCCCCTCTGAGCACCAGCACTTATCCATGATTAGTAATAGTCCACCAAACTAGGGGGCGATTCTAAATGTCCTAAAAAATCCCTTAAAAATCAGAAAACTCATCAAAAATTCTAAAAAGATCAAAATGTCATGAAAAAATCAATCTTCATAAAAAATAATCAAAAATTTGCAAAATCCCAAGCAATAAAACCAACTCGGTTATCAACAAAGCAAAGGGAAATCAAGCCAACTCAATCAATGTCAAAATCATGAGCTTTGTGAATAAGCATTGGGCCCATATGACACAACTTTATCAATCTATCAAATCTCTCAGCAAGCAAACTGGCGACCAAGCCAATCTATCAAATGTCAAAACTATGAGCTTTGTGAATCAGCATTGGGCCCATCTGACACAGCTTGATCAACCACCAAAAATGATCAAAATCCAATCAATCAATCATATCAATCATCTTAAACAGTGATGGATACACTCAAAACGAGATAGGTCAATCTTATATAAGTCATCTATTAATGAAACCAAACACAATCAAGCCTATCAAGAGATTCAATCCAATCAAGAGAATAAAATTGAATCAAGGAACAATCAAAATGTTGAGTAGGTAGTCGTCAGTCATATGCTAGTCTATATTTCATGGTTATATTCTTATGCTACTCTAGGATCCACAAAGTGAGGAGAGTAGCCATGATAGATCATGACTTATTTTCTATGATTTTTTTCTATGGAATGTTCCCTTTGATTCTAGGGCCATGATGATTTAAGATAAATTTGGTAGGCACTGTCACTTATCTAGAATTTGAGCAGTTCCACAATCTGAGCTTAACCCTGGGAAAGAATTGGAAATTCCTTCTCTGCTATCTGCTTGTTCAAAATCAAGAGTTCATAACGATATCTAGATGGTCTGAGATCTAGGTGTTTTGGAATTCTATCTTGGTTTTATGTCTTTCTTTTCAAAATCAAGAGTTCATAGCAGTATCCAGATCATCTGAGATCTAGGTGCGTTGGAATTCTATCATGTTTTTTATCTTTTTTGGATGGTCAGAGAACAAATCAGTATCCAGATGGTCAATATCTAGGTGCTTTTGGCTCTCTTTCTCTTCAAACTAGGGAACATAGTTCTATCCATATGATCAATATTTGGGTGCACTAAGTTCTCTTTCTATTCAATCTCTCTACTCCTTACGGTTATCAAGAGGTCATAGCGGTATCCAGATGGTCTGAGATCTGGATGCATTAGACACTCTTCAGAATTTCATAAAAAGATGCAATGATTACAAAAATTGGAAACACGACAGCGACTTGGGTCACTCATCCATTCTATAAATTCATATCTATCAATCATCAACCATCCTTTCTATCAATTCATATCTATCAATCGATCCCAGAGAAAATTCCATTTGACTTTCTTTTAACTAGCACATGCATTACTCAAATATTTTTGCATAGTAGATTGCATTCATTTATTGCATAAGAAAAATCCAAAACATGAGCATAGTAGATCATATAATCAATGCATCCATCATCAATAAAATCATAACTAACATAGGAATCCATTCATCATCATCATATAATGATTCACATTTTCAACAAATTAATGCTCATCTGATGCATTTTCTATGCTTAATTTTTTGAGGGGGCATATATTCCACTTGCTATCACTAGGGCAAGCTGGGGTAGGATCAAATCTGAAAATTGTTTGACACAACGTGATTAATCACATTGTATCAAAGAGGGGCAAATGTAAACACCCTAAAATGGATAGACTTGCGACTTTACATTAAAAACACTAATTTTCATCTATTAATTAATGGTTTTTTAATCGTTAATTAATCATTTATTTTCTTCTAAATTCATTCCCCAAATCATCTAATCAAATCTCCAAAATTAATTAAATAATTAATTTTATTTAATTAATTAACCTTAACTGATTAATTTCCATTAATTAATTAATTAAATTCAATTTCCTAAAGTTTAAATTGAAATATTTAAACTTAATAATTAAATTCTTCCAATTAAATTTAATTTCAATTAAATTAATTTAATTTCATTCAATTAAGCAATTCTAAATCAAAAAGAATTCAATTATCTCACCTGTTGAAAACTTTAATTACATAAATGAATTAAATATGCATTTATTTTCAAAGAGATAATCTTTAATCAGATCACATGGGTTACTCCACCCATCTCTCAGTTCACATGCGTAACTCCACCCACCTCTTCAGTTCTAAAAACTCAAAATTAGCTCTTCAGTTAACCAAAATCTATCTCCTCTCTCCCAGTTGAAGAGGCAGAGTTTACTGATGGCTTCTCCAGTTCCCTTTGATCTCAATCGTTCATCTTCCTATCTCTCGGATTGATCTGAATCGTTCATCTCATTCTCAATTCCTATATAAAAAACCCTTCATAACCATTTGAAGGATCCAGGATTTCAACCTTACGTGCGACATTACTCTATCAGATCAGTTCAAGAATCAAGCCTTCTTCAGATCATACATCCAATATTTCAAGCTCACATGTGTCATTAATCTGTCAGATTGGTTCTAGCATTCAAGCCGTCTTGCGATCACACATTTCGATAGAATATTCTCGATGCTCCCAAGTCATAGACATTGCCCACACCAATACTGAGCATCAAAAACAACATTCTAAAAGGAGTAGAGAGAGACAATATAAGCTTCAAGCAATTGGGTTTGCATTCATTTATTTTCTCTTATTTGCTTGTACATTTATTGATTCTCAATTTTGGTTTTAGTAGTTATTTCCATTTGATTTACCCCATTGCAAATCGATGCTACTAACCCTCTTTGTTAGTGTTACAGAATTCGATCCCATTGCGTACATTTTTATATTCTTATCATCTTGGTTGAAATCTTGTAGCTAGTTCCTCATACTAGTTTCCAAGCCTTTCAACTTCCATTTGTTCCCTTGAGATCAATACATAGTGTTTGGAGAGCATATTCACACATAATCTCAAAGCGAAAATCAACAAGGTTTGGGTGCACTTGTTTGGCTCGTCTGAGGTTGTGGACAAATCTTTTTGTGTTTTTTGTTTAATTCTTTATACATGTTTTGTTTATTTGAATTCTAACCCACCAATCTTGACATGTTTAAGCTTTTTCCGCACAGGTAGATTTCTTTATCAACATTTTGGCACGTCCGGTGGGGACCATTCCCTCATCCATTCTTCTCTATATCTTCATGTCTTGATATCTTCACTCGTAGGAAGCATATACACTATGTATATGGTCTATAGCCATTAGTGTTGTAAAGAGGAAAAACAAATCTTCATATCTCCTTATTAAGCATTTCTTTTCAAAAAGTAAAATAGGGTAGATTTTTTTTTCAAAAAGAAAACAAGGGTATATTTGTATTTTTTTTTTATTTAAATTATATATATATAAAGCATTTAAAAAAAATAAAAAATAAATAAAAAACAAAGCAAAGCCCAAGCCTCGCACAGGCCAAGGTTTGCGGACCCAAGGCCACAGCGCGAGCCACAAGCTCTATCGCGGGCCGCGGCTCTTGTGTGGTCACAGCTCCCACGCGGGTTGCACGCAAAGATCCCCCCATTTGTTTAACATAGTTTTTTTAATTAAAAATAATAATCTTTAAATAAAAAATTTTAACATAGTTTTTAGCAAAATAAATTGTTAAAATTTCTTGCATAGCTTTTATTATGTACCTTTTTAGTTTTAATATATATATATTTTTAATGAGTTTTAATTAGTGGTCTTCCTTTTTGCATGGCTCTTACCCCTAGTCATATGGGTGACTAGGGGCTCTGCTAAATTTTTATCCCCCAAATTCTTGCATGTGGTCACGTGGGACCCATGGGTTGACTGCCAGGGGCTTATCTTAGCCCCCTTTTACCTCGCAACTCCATAAATATGTAGCTTCACGAAAATGGTTGTAAATTTTGCAAAACATTTTAGATTTTCAAATTTCAAGAAGCATTGGAAAGATGACTTGGAGATATTTTCATATTTGTAAGCTATTAATTCATATTATACTTCACAAATTTTGTGCTCATGTTCAAATTTACTCTTTCTTCTTCATTTTCAAAAGCTCATATCTTGTGTTAATGAAATCATTTCTTAGTGAATTCTTTGAGCAGTTCACCTTTATCTCTTGTCAATGATTTAAAAAAGCTCAAAATACTAATAGTTGGTCTTACAAGGCATTACTCGAAGACTTTAAAAAACATTAGACTACTCACTTTGTATCTTGCAAGTTTCCTAGGTTATACGAATAAACATTGTGTCTTTCTTAATTGATTTCTTAGGCATCTTAACAAAGGTTCACTTGTAGTGTCTTGTTAAGTGATAGGGGAGTATACTCTTGTCTTTATGAGACAATAAAAAACCTAGACTCATTTGACATTTCACTTAGAAAGGAACCTTGGGAATGAACAACTTTTTTGATGTTCTTGGGAGAAAAGAACATGGATAGGAGATTATGCTCTTTTCCCTAGTGGAAAATAAGAAATCCAGACTCCTAAGTTGCCAATTTATTTCTTTTTTGCACCTTTAGAGAGCCTTTTAGTTAAGGAAACAATCTCCCTGGATGAATCAAGTGGGAACAAGGCCCTACACCAGCCTCTTCCAACCCACTCTAATCAAAAGTCTCCTTGAGATTAAAGTCTCAGAGGACGTAGCTATTTTAAGAATTTATTCTTATGCTTGATAATTGTAGGGTTGCAAGGCCTCAATTCTGCGTGCGAGACTACATTATCTAAGTACTTGTAGGGATATAGGCCTCAATATTGTTTACATGTTTTACAAGTGATAGTTTTGAATAGGTGTACTTTCTAAACACCTTAGTGTAGAAGCTACCCGGTTCACCCCTGAAAGCGTGCTAATCTAAGTGCAAAGAGGATAGTAACCTCCCTAAGACACTCTTCATATTGTGCCTTTCTGAGTGTTTGGAGTCAGCTAATATGGCATTCTTAACCCATTGTGTGGTTGGTAGTGACCATATTCTTATTATCTCTTGAAGTGTACCTAATTTTGTGAGCGAGGATTTTCATGCTCTTTCGATTCCTTAGGGTAGGAACTATTTTTTATTGTCTTAATTGTGATTCAACCAAGAACATGCATACCTCAAAGACTCTTTGTTTTACATCAGCTTCATTGTCACTACTGGTTGGATCCTACAAGGTTTCTTTGTCCCTTGATGGACTATTTTCAGACATATGACTGTTCTTTTTCTCATTTCTTGAATGCTTGAAAAACAATTTCTTTCCAATGAACATATTACCTAGAATCAGACCAAACAAAATTATTTTTTACGAAACACAAGTCTACCAGTCAAAACCAACACTCTCTCCACAAAACATGACTGATTCAAGAAAGCATAAGAAATTGAAGCTCCTAGTTCCATGTGCATATAGAGAGAAGAAAGAAGCTGAAACAAAATCCAAGGAGTATCAACATATAACCAAATCAATTCAGAAAGAAATAAAGGAATTTGAGAAATATGATGCTATCATCTTCAACAACAAAGTTTCCCGTGTCATGGCCAAAAATTATGTGAATCATGCATTTATCTATTTTGAGAGATGTGACTAGATGAGCCTCGTTATTGACCTTTGAACCTTAAATCAATTCATCACCTCCTCATTTTCACAAGATCATCATTCCTTATTGGAGCAAAAAAAATCAATCATCCTTGGACTATAACCAAACCAATCAAAGCAAATCCAATCTTTCATTCTTTCATCCTTCCTAGGTTGAAATATTTTAATCAAAAGTGTTGCAATGATCTTCACTTCTAACAAACACATTTAATCAAATTGTTACTTGTGGAACATTAGTCTTTCTCAAGTAATTAATTCCTTTTTCCTATCCTATTTTTCTTAGGATCATTAGTCTATCTCCAATTAGAAGAAGATATCATCCAAATCAATCATTTGTGCTTGCACCATCATAAGGTCTTGTCTCACCTAGATTTTTATCTCAAAACCTCTAAATCCAATCTAATTCAAGTCAATCAACTTAATCCAATCTAATCAATCATGATCCAAAATCAAAATCAAATCAAGTTCAAGTTATTGGTCCTAGGTTCATCCTTCGTCATCATAAAATATTCCAAACTTTATCCTTCATCTTTCATCTTTCATCTTTCATCTTTCATCTTTCATCTTTCATCGTTCATCTTTCATCTTTCATATTTTAGAGGTCGCCATTGTATGGTAGTTACTCAATCCAAAGATAAAAGCATGAGGTACACGCAAGAAAACACCAACCATGATGATGAGAATCCTTTTTCTCGTCCCTTCTTTCAAGGCCATGAAGTACACACTGAGGACATCGCCTACGTCCCTAAACAAAATGAATTGTTAGATAAAGATGAAAGACCTACTCAGGTAAATGATTTCCTCGGTGATCCATATAATTTAGAGATGGTTGAGAAGGCCATTAATCATAATAGTGGAGATATTTTTCTAAACCTTATCAAGAATGGTGTCACATTACCCACCAACTTTGATGAATCTCTCCTTGTCAGAAATATTATCAAGGCTACAATCACTGCAAACACAACCACCACCTCAACCTCTAATACAACATGATCCTAGGACAAAGGCAATGCCACTTATAGTATACCTTCTATATCAATCCCTACATCAACCTCTCAACCAACATTTCAATTGACAGGGGAAAAAATTCAATAGATCCATAGTGTTTTTACCAACATGACCTCGCATAATAGTACACATACCACAACAAATACCTCTACCAGTGTTGGTGATAATGTTTTCAACATAGGGAATACTTGCATCCCCTTATCTACATAGCCAGTTTCATCATCACAATTCACATTCTCTTCATCCACAATGAATTCATCCACTGAAAATGTCCCAAGCTTATCATTATATAACCCCTACAGCCAACATGACATTGGCAGGATTTTTGGCCTCACAATTAGGAGGTGAACAATCTTTTGGACCACAATTCACACCTCACAATGCTCCTGATTTATCCCAACAAGTCAGTGAGCTTAAGAGTATTTTGTATAGCCTGCAAAATGGAGAGAAGAAATAATTATCCTTTGATGAGATATGTCTTTATCTGTTTGACAAGTCCATCACCATACAACCATTCCCTCCAAACTTTGAGATCCCTAAATTTGATAAATATAAAGGTGAAACATGTCCAGTCCAACATCTCAAAGAATTTTATATTGCATGCCAAGAGGTCACCTGCAATGATAATTGTCTAAAGAGACTCTTCACTAGGAGTCTTGGTGGTCTTGCTTTGGAGTGGTTCATGGCCCTCCCTCATGGATCCATATCTACCTTCTCCAACCTTGTAGATAAATTTGTTGCACAATATTCTTACAAAATCGAACATCAAGCATCATTGAGTGATTTGTGTAATACCAAGCAAAGGAATAGAGAAACCTTTGCCAAATTTTTATAAATATGGAGACACATTGCAAATCATATGCCTTGGAAAATACTCGATAATCATTTGATCAATATCTTCACTAGAAATTTGGTATCTGAAATGTCATTCCAAGTGAAATGGCTTCTCCTGATACTTTTGAATCACTTGTTAAGAAAGGGAAGAACATTAAAGATGGACCCCTTCCTCTAACAATGACAAACCAAAATTTTGGAGTAATAATAAAGGGGTCTTCAATGATGGAGTGATAGATACCAAACACGTCCAAAATGTCCACGCATCTAATCAAAGCAATCATAATAATCATAACAAAAACAACAGTAATTAGAACAATTCATCACAACAACAATCTCAACAACAACCTCGCAATCAATCCTATTTGTTTCCCCAAAATAATAATCACAACAACACTAGATAGTGCAGACAATTCACCTCTCTTGCAGAGTCAGTTGTTGTGGTCTTTCAATGATTATTAAAATAAGAGATGATTGTATATCCTAGTACTCTATTGTTTGATTAAAATTAACCCAAACCCACTTGGTATAAAGATAATGAATATTGTGATTACCATCACATCAAAGGGCATGATACCAAGAAATGCATGAAACTGAGACACTTTTTCAAAGACCTTATAGACAGTGGAAAATTGAGATTCAAGGACAAATCCATCATCAAATGTGAAATTGAAAGTCTATAATGATCCTTTTATGAAACACAATCATAATAAGGCATCCAATGCTATTCCATGTATGATTATTACGCAAACACTATCACGAGTGAAGACCAAACATGTGGAAGTCTAGGAGAGAATGACATACTTGGTTTTGATGCACTCTATGGGTGTATTGAAAAATATGAAAACCATATAAACACTATGACACTCAAAGGCACCAATTGAAATGCTACCACCCGAAGAGTAAGAGTCACTTTTCAGGCTGCTAATAATCTATCAACCTCTGCAAATCCACCAACCGCACCATCCACAACCACTCGGCCCACTTCACATTGTGATTTGTTGGCCCAGTTAGGAAAGACACCTACACAGATATCTATCCTCAAGCTTCTTTGCACATCTCACATCCACAAAGAAGTCCTTGAAAATGCCCTTAATGAGTCACGCATTCCTAAAAACATTAACACTTCCCAATTCCATTCTATGATTGAGAATTTAGCCACACAAGAGCATTTAGTCTTTACTGATAAATATTTTGTGGCCCATACCTCCATCATAATAAATCTCTCCACATTGAATCCAAAGTTCACTCCACTAAAATGATCCAAAATATTGGTCTTTATGAAGACTTCTTGATGTAAATAAAAGAATCACAATAAAGGCCTATAATGATAGGGAAAGGGAGTAAAAAGGTTTGATAACACCCACTCTGCAGGAGGGCCTAACTCTAATCAAAATAGTTTGTCATGTGCTTGAACTTGATCTTCCATACAATATATTGTTGGGACGACCATGGATACATGCTATCAAAGGTGTACCTTCTACATATCATCAATGTCTGAAATTCCCACATCATGGCAGAGAAATAACTATTCCTGGAGATCTAGAGCCTTTTCAATATTGCAAAAGATTGGACGGTAAGGGTGCGGTCCTATGCAAGGGGGCTTCCTAAAAAAATTCAGCTTGCGCTCCTTAGATTTTTTAGGATTAGTTTAAAGTGGGAGGTCCCATAAATTTTGTAGTACAACTTATTCTTAAAAGTTTAAGTTCCACAATTTATGGAAGCGAATGCTCTCATGATTTTTTTTTTTGACATAATCAATCCACTTGACTAAATAAATAAAAATTTTAAAAATTTATTGATAAGAACTGGAATATTTTAGATGATTGATAAGTGATAGAAGAAAAAAAAGCCTAAGCTGGTGGGAAATTTATAGCCCCCCACCTTTTCCACCCACTCAAATCTGCACTCTAAAAAGTAGGTTCTACTACTTTTGAGGAGAAATTTTCATTTAATCCTGTAGCAAACCTTTTTTTGACTTCATGGGACCTCCTGCTCCATACAAATAGATCGTGAAGCCCCCTCATGGGACCGCACCCTAAACAATCAAATTATTGTGATTTGAATGAATTTGGTCGACCTATTGAAAAGGAGAATGCTACCCACTTGTAATTCAACAATCTTCCTCTAAAAGCACTAAAGAGACATCAGAAATCCCCTCATATCAATCCAAAGGAAAGGATAAATTCATTGAAGAAAAGATTCCTGAGTCAAAAAAGAAAATCAAATTCACAGATCAAGGCATGGGGGAATATAAGTTTGAAAGTTCTATGTGCATTGGAAAACTCCCCTTGTCTCCAAAATATTACGGAAAACCTTCCCAATTAACTCCCTCAGGAGGAAAGGATATCATAAAATGCAAAAAGACTACTTTTGAACATTGGAGATCTTTATCAGATGAACATGTGGAATCTAATGTCCTAGATTGGCTTTACAAGGAAGAAGAAGAGAAATCAGTAACCTTCTCTAAATAAAAGTATATAAAAGCCACTCCCATTGTTTAAAGAATGGGATATCATGGTACTGGCCTTGGAGAAAAAAAAACAGGTAGAAAGACAGTCATTACAACAAAAGGTTATCCTCATGGTAAAGGATTGGGTTCCTTATCTAAACTAAGACAAACTTTGCTAAGGACTATTGCTTAGTTTAATCTGATTCAGGCACCAAAGAAGAATTCTTTGAAGTACCTTTCCAATAAATTGAAGATGACCTTGATGACTATTCCCATGTCCTCACCATCATAGAAGCCAACCTTTCATCCCCTAGCCTTCCCCTTAAGAACCCTAAACTAATCAATTGGGATCAGGAGATTCACTACCATCTTTTGACATATGTGATTCAGATGAGGAAGTGTTAGCACTCTTTGGACTTAAGAATCTCTGAGAGAACGAGCATCAGATATACTACAACGAGAAAGCCTACTTTGGTAGCCAGGTCAACACTCTTAGTCGCAAAAATGAAAAAGATAATAAAACATCCCCTGGTGAAAACCTCTTGTAGGCACCTTCAAATGGAGAAAAAGATAAAATAAATGATGTGTCCTCTAGTGAAAAAATTTCTAAGGCGCTATAGGAGGGAGAAGTTGACCTGCCATTTTTTATCTTTACAGCCATAAAAATTGTCCTTCTTTATAGAAGACACAATAATAGTTAATCTTGGTACATAAGAAAATCCAAAGGTTACATATATCATAGCCTCACTCAATGATCAAGAAAGAACTGATATGAGTGAGTTCCTCAAAAAGAAACAAATCAATTTTTCCTGGACTTACAAAGATATGCCCAAACTGGATATAGATTTAGTAGTACATCATCTTGTAGTTGATCCAAAGGTGAAGCCTGTTAAGAAAAATTTATGCAAGATACATCCACAAGTTGCTTTGTTAGTCAAAGATGAGCTCCAAAAAATGCTCGATGCTGAAATCATTAGACCTATTGATTATCCCGAATGGGTCTCTATCATTGTACCATTAGGTAAACCTATTAGGGGTATCCACATTTGTACATATTTTAGATATTTGAACTTAGCATGTCCTAAGGATGATTTTATTCTACCAAGTATTGATATCATAGTGGATTTGACTGCTGGACATGAGATGTTGTCCCTCATGGATGGCTTCTCTGGGTATAATTAGATCAGGATAGCAACAGACGATCAAAACAAGATTGCATTCACAACTCCTTAGGGTATGTTATGTTATCAGGTCATTGTTAGATTAGGTGAAATACTAATCTCCCAACAACACCTGCATGCATAACCCTGTCACATGGAAGAAGCAAAAGAACAGAAAAAGAGAAAAACTATGGAGGCCAAAATATAAGAGGCATCATATTCACATTCAAAAGAATAATCTCCTATTATGAACAATATCTCCGTTATAAAATACAAAGAGGTGATTCCTTAAAAAGGAATCATGAAACCCTAAAAGGGAAACCCTAAGGTTGGATTAAGCAACTAGAGTGAATAGGTGAGTTAGTAATTAGATCAAAATGATTTAATTAATAACCCAAAAG